>JAOXJP010228794.1:0-11061 GCA_025762735.1 Platanus orientalis | reverse complement strand
AAAATGAGAGAAAGTCGATTGAGATGGTTTGGGCATGTGCAACGAAGACCAATGACTGCACCAGTGAGGCGGAGTGATACAATACAAGTTGAAGGTGCCAGAAGGACTAGAAGAAGGCCAAAATTGACTTAGGTGAAGGTAGTAAGGAGGGACATGGCAGCTTGTAATTTAACAATAAATATGGCCCTAAACAGAGCGGAATGGCGGAACAGGATTCGCGTAACCGACCCCAAATAGTTGGATAAGGTTGTTCGTTGTTGTTGTTGTAGATGAGAAAACAATGAACTCTGATTCCATGGGGGAATGAGTCAAACATGTTTGTTTTTTAAATTTACTGAAGTGAAGATCCAAACAATCACTGATTTAGATTCATCTAAATCCGAGTTCCATGCAGCGTCATTGTGTCCTTCAACAATAATGAGATACTTGCCGTAGCGAAGTTCATAGTTCATGGTTCCTTTCATACACATTAGAACTATATACAATGCACTCTAGTGTATATTGCCTAGGTTACTAGTGTATCTACTTAGCATCCCAATTGCAAAGGCAATGTCAGGCTTTATACAGTGCATGGCATACATTAAGCAGCAGATAACTTGCGATTAATTATATTACGATACATTGTTTCCCTTATTCTTCATTAATCTTAAGTTGATATTCATAAGTGTGGTTGTCGTATTAAACTTGAACCTATCGAATCTTCAAAGAACCTTCTCAATATAGTTAGATTGTGAAATCACAATACCATCATCATCTCTGATTATATTGATTTCCAAGATAGCTTCGGTAACCCCTAGATCCTTCATGTCAAATACGGACAAGAGTAACCTCATTGTGTCTTCCAAAGATGAGAATGCCATCAATGTGCGAACAAATATTAAAATCCAGTGTTGAAGGGGACTTGTCCTCTATTATTAGTTGGGGAAAAGGTAATTATATGGGTCCTTGGAGATCAGCGAGATACATTCATGAAATTAGAAATTTAGTACAAGATCTGAATCCCTCATTCTCTCTTTTGCCAAGATCTCAAAGTGATCTACCTGATTCTCTTGCTAAGAGAGGTGTTGTGAGAATTGTTTTGTACTCGGGTTTAACTATATCTTTTGTATTTGTATTTATGTTTTTTATGATTTGAATGAAATTCCCTTGGTTGCTAACAAAAAAAAACACACACACACACGCACACACGACTCTCCATTGGTTTTAGAATAGACAACACGTCATTATTGTTAGATAAATCCATTATCAATGAGGGTTTATCTGAATTTGCTTGGGTGCTTGTTTTAATTCGTATAGGGATCTTGTTAGCTTGTACACTTTCTTCTCATGTCCAGACATGACAAATCTTTCTAGTTGATTCATGTAGGTCTTTTTTTCCAATTGACCATTCAAAAAGGCAATCTTCAAATCCATCTAATGAATGATTAGATTTTTAACTGCAACCACAACAATTAGCATCCTGATAGTAAAGATTCTTGCTATAGGGGAATAGGTGTCAAAATAGTCAAAGTCATTTTCTCCTTGTAGGCTTGTATCCCTTCACTACCAATCGAACTTTATATTTTTCAATAGTTCTATTAGGGTTAACTTTCTTTCAAAAGATCCATTTACATCCGATTGCTTTGCACACTTGAGGAAGATCCACCAATATAAAGTGTTATTGGACATTATAAAATGCATTCATCATCTACCACTTCCATCCAAAAGATTGCATCATGCGATCTCATGGATTCTTGGTAAGATTACTGGATCTCCTTTTGTTAAACATACAACAAAGTCCAAACCAAAGTCCTTGTGCTTCCTTTTTCTACAGCTCTTTCGAAGTGTGGAGTTTGGAAAGTCAGTGGGTCTATCCCTTTTCCTTGAAGTAGGTTCATCCACCCCCACTACATCCAAGTTTTTCTTGAACGAAAAGATGTTCTAGAAAAATTCACCATTAGTAAACTCAACA
The DNA here is from genome assembly GCA_025762735.1 of Platanus orientalis. NCBI lineage: Eukaryota > Viridiplantae > Streptophyta > Magnoliopsida > Proteales > Platanaceae > Platanus > Platanus orientalis. Next base: position 9,110 of record JAOXJP010228794.1, on the reverse strand, counting down.
ATAGTGTGTGGAGTAGGAGTTTTAATATTTAAGAATCTATAGGCCTTGCTTTTCATTGAATATCCAATAAATGCGTAGTCATTTCCTCTCGGACCTACCTTAGATATGCGCTCATATGGCAATTTCACTTGAGCAAAGAAACCCCAAGTTTTAAAGTAACTTATATTGAGTTTTAGTCCTTTCCATATTTAATATAGAGTAACGTCCAGTTTCTTTTGAGGAACTTAATTCAGAATATGACAAGTTGTCATCAAGGTTTCACCCCATAGACTTGGATAGGATCCGAAATTTATCAATATTGCATTGATCATCTCGATCAGAGTGTGATTTTTCCTTTCAATGACTCAATTATGCTATAGAGTGTATGTTGTTGAAGTCTCTATGTAGATTCCACACTCTTCGCAAAACTTGATAAATTCCAAGTCTATGTATTCGCCTCCTCTATCTGATCTCAAAACCTTGATTTTTAATTTAAAGAGATTTTCAACTTCAATTTTGTAGGCCTTGAGCTTCTCATATGTTTCATCCTTAGTCCTTAACAAGTATACATAAGTATATTTAAATGCATCATCAATGAAAGTTATAAAGTATATTTTTTCTTGTCTAAAGAGTATGTCAATCATCTTGCAAATGTCAGTGTGTATAAGATTTAGCACATTTAGGATCTTTGCACACTTTTTAATGAACTACGCGTAATCTTGCATTTACTACACGTGATGCACTTGTCACTAATTAAATTGTCAAGATTAGTAATAAGCCCCAGATTTTCCATGTGCTTAATCTTATTATAATGAACATATCCTAATCTACCATACCATAAAATATACAACTCAATCAAGTAAGCAGAAGTAGAAAACATTTCATTAATAACATTAAGCTTAAACATCTTAGAGGTGACAAATCCCTTGCTTACAAACATTCTATTCTTAGTGAGTGCAAGTTTGTTAAATTCAAATATCATCTTGAATCCATGTTTGCACAAAAGCAATCCTAAGACAAGCTTCTTGAAGTAGGATTCAAAGGAAAAGAAGATTCCTATACTAATCAATTAAGAACAAAACCTAAAGAATGGTTTTTGAATATTAAAGAATGCTAGAAATTGAAGAAAATATTCAAGAAATCAAATCCTTCAAAGAACATAAGCAATGATTTAAAACTAATTCAAGAATGGATCAAAGATACAAAGAGAAACAAGAAATTGAAGAGAATTTAAAGAAAGAAATAAGAAAATTGGAAAAACCCCGAAAATTCCCAAATTGGGAGATTTCAATTTTTTAGCCTAATTTCGTGGGGACTCTATGGGACATGCAGCCGCCTCCCTTGTTTTATGGTGTATTTTATATTTTTGAAATAAAATTTACAAGAAAACTATGGTATGGGTGTACGGTTGAATGGGTGGAGATTTACGGTTTAAAAAAAAAAGCATAAAATTCTAGAAAGGTGGAAATAAGATTTCAAATTTGGGGAAAATGATATAGAAAGGTTTGTGGAGATGTAGAAGGGTTAGGTTTAAAAGGAATTGAGTTTTTATGGAATAGTTAGAGAGTAATTAGAAAAGTGCAGTTGCTCAAAATTTTCTAGATTTCAAGAATTTAGTAAAAGGAAGAGAAAGAACAAAGAAAAAATATGAGAAAATTGATGGGTGATCTAGAATAGCATAGAAGGATGTAAAAGGACGAAGGTGGAGATTAAAAGAAAGAAAAATTAACTTTTCTATAGAAAACTTAAAGAAGAAAAGAGAAGAAGATGAATACAAGATATGATAGAACAGATAAGAAAAGAGAGAAACAAAGAACAAGAGGTATAAGAAAAACTCACCTAACCGTGAGAGATGGAAAAGAAAACCAACCCACAAGCTACCCAAAAACAAATTTTTTTATTCTTTATTTCAAAATCCCAACTGATTGTACAAGAGGCTTGAGAGCCTATTCATAAAAAATTTTAAAAAATCAAAAATCAAAACTAGACCAAAATACTCCGGTACAGCCAGCCTTGAAAAACCCCCAAAAAAATATTTTAAAAAAAAATACTAAACAACTTTAAAACTCTTCAAATTTAATTATAGACCTTCCTACTAAAATTCATAATAGCTCTAGTGGCCTTATTACATCAAACTTACTCAAAAAGAAACCCAAAAACATAATTAAAACATAAATTTAAATATCAAAAGTGTGGACAACAACTAGTCTTCCTCATTACTCTCTTAAGCTTTACCTTGGGTATCCATAAAGGTTGATATCTCTCAAGCCATTGAAGGGTTGCCGCATCAGTTCTTCTTGATGTCAGGAACATGCATGATTTCTTTGAGGGTGATAGTCTTCCTAGAGGTAAAGCGCAGTTCCACTATTTCCTTTGACATGCGGACATCATGGCTAAAGTGAACCCCACATGACATGTGGGTGGGACCCACATGTGTGACAGCAAAGAGAGATCGTGTTGTACATGTCGGAGCAACATTATCTTTAATTTGAGTTAGTGTTTTATTAGGATTTGTGTCAGACATTATCAGCACCTAAATTTTGACTCAGGTCATCTAATGGAATGAAAGAACATAAAAGCGGATTCCACAGACATTATCATTTATTTATTTGAGTTTATTTTAGAGTCTTTATGTAATTAGGAGTCTTTAAGTAAAAGTTGTAATCCCATCACCTTTCTTTAGGCCCTATTTTAGAGGGTCAAAACTTATCCATTTAGGCTTATTTTGGTGTCATTTGAAAGGTTATTTAGTTACCTTTCTAATGAGACCAATATCTTGAGAATATGATACAATTTGATAAAGTTATTCCAAAATACTAGCAAGGTATCACTTTATTACATGATTTAGTTATTTATAGTTTTATTTTTTTTTTTGGAAGTTTAACTAGAGTGGGATTTGGAAAGGTTGGCATGTAAAGATATATGCCTGTAACCCACAATTTGATTGATGAATGTTGATATAAATACTCAATTTGTTGACATGGATACAACCTTGTTGTTCACTTTTGTTTACCCAGAACCAATGTTTAAGTTGTTGTCCCTTTAGTCTAATCCCTTGCTACCTCAATCATTAATCCTGAGTCTATTGCTGAAATCACAAGTCCCCTATAAACATATAAACAGCCTACTGAATCCACTAAGTCAATTCCTAAAAATCCCTTGTTCTTCATGGAATTAACATACCGATCTTAATTTCTTTGGTCCCATTAACTAGTAGGTTAACAGTCCCTTTCCTTGGGTGTGTGTATTGCATCAATTTTGATATTAATGCTTGTGTGTTGCATCACCTTGGAGGATGAAGAGCTTCACATGAACATATCCATACCTTCCCCCGCTAGTTCATAGGAAGTGAGCATGCCTTTGTTTCTGATGCAACACAAAAAACTTGGGCACCAAAGTTGATGTAGGATAATTCCAAGAGGCCTCAAACAATTGTTAGATTTAAAGTGCTAAAGCAAATAAATCAAAAATTAAATTTTATAACACAAATAGCCACAAAATTTAGAATAATAGACAATAGATTATTAGAAAAGAACTTAGAAGATGTTAGAACATAAAAGAAGAAGAAATTATAGAGAAATAACAAAAAAGGGTAAATCTATAATTTTTTACAAAATTCTAAAAACTAACAAAATAACCTTCTAACGTGAAAAAATTTTATTAAACTTTTCAGATCAGTAAAGGGGTCTAGGGTTAAAATTTCAACTAATTTGGACAATGTTTGCTAGATCAAACATTCAAATTTCAGAAAAGCTAAAGATTCTTTAATGGAGGTTTAGGCAAAACAGCAGGAAATCTTTAAAAAATAAGAGAGAAGAAAGAATGGAATTAGAAGGGAAAGAGAGGGATTTGGTTGGGAATCACATGAGGATCAAAACCGACACAGAGAGATGAGAAGAAAGGAGCTTTAGGGATATGTGATTTTAAGAGTATGTAAACCCAAAAAATTTCAGCAAATGTATACCTTGTTAATGGAGTCCAACACTTTAATCCTTTAATGTTGATTAATTTCCAACAAGTATAGAAGAAGAAGAAGAAGAAGAAGAAGAGAAATTGATAAATTGGGAGGGTGAAGGAGTCCCACGATTGCACCTAGGGGTGCTACAACCCACGAGTGAGAGAGGGGAGCCTCATGGCATCACCATATGAAAGAAGAGAGGCCCACGGCCACCTTGGGAGACCAACCAATTCCAAAACATACTTTTTGGATTAATTCTTCACTAAATTTTATTGAATGGGAGGGTTCCTTTAAATAGGTTTATGACCAATAGAAATTAAAAAGTATAAAATTATAAATTTGCTAAAACACCTAAACTTAGAGACCAAGTATTACTAAATCCTAAGACCTAAAAACTGACTTTCCTAAAATTTTAATCTACTAAAAATTTTTCCTTAGAGTGGCTATCAACCAGCTCTCTAAAGGGTCCCACACTTTTAAAAACATAATTCTCATCATTCACTAATACCCATTTAGTATTTGGTCATAACTTTCCCAATTCACCTCGGATTTGCACAATCTTAGTCTCGTTAGAAAGGTAACAAAATAACTTCTCTAATGACACCAAAATCAAAACAAAATGGCAAGTTTTAACCTTAGGAAATTTGGGCTAAAAGTAAGTGACGTAATTACTCTCTAAAACAAAAACCCAATAAAACCTTGGCACTATTAGCTTTATTACATACACATAAAATGTTGTACCCCCTTACAAGATCTTAAATAACCCCACATAACATGTAAATTTAAATATAACCCTCTTTTATGGGGGTATATACATGAGTCTACTAATATTGTCCACATCAGTTTCCGCAGATGTAACAAGTAGCTCCGGTGTCAACCCACCAGTTGACTTCTCCTACAATGTTGGCCTCAGTGATACGGTTGCCAAGTCATCATCTCAAATTCTGTGTTTGACCTAGCTCTCCACAGATGTAGTAGTTGAATTTTCTCTTAATTTTCTCAAAAGGCTTCTTCTTGCCTTCAATAGAATTCTTGAATTCTCTCTTCTTAGAAGAGAATCGACTCCCAGACTTCGCCTCCACAACATGAACCTTCTAAGATGTCTCAGTCTTCTTTCCCTTGCTTCTTGAGAGCTCTTCTACTCGCAAGTGATGCATTAAGATGTCATGAGGTATGTCCACTCATTTGTACAGCAATTTTTTCATGTAATCATGCCAAGGCAAGGACAGCTTTGAGATCATCATATTGACATGGAAAGCGGGATCAAAAGACATCCTGATAGATGTGATTACATCAACAATTTTTTGGACTCCTCAGCTTGTTCCAAGAAAGATTTACCATCAACCATCTTGAATTCCCCATAGTTCTGAATATAAAATTTCTTATCCACCCCACTTCTTCACCCTTGTAAACAGTTCTCACAACTTTCCACAAATCCCTTGCAGATTTGGTCTTCCTGGAGAATTGGTTGAAGAGGCTATCAAATAAGGTTTCCAAAATATGATGACGACACTTATAGTCATCTGTAATTTATTTTTTGTTAGTGCGGTGGGCAGCATTGATCTCATCTTTAGTTGCTTCATTCTTAGTGGGAATGAGTGGTGGTTGATCAGTCAGTACGTAGTAGACATTTAAGTGTTTCAATTGGTACTCCATATTTTCTTCCCATCTTTCATAATTCTCTCCATTGAAGTAAGTTAATTCGAAACGAAACACACCAGATTAGCCCATGGGAGCAGACATACCTTCAAATTGTTAGTTTTAGGATAGGAATAAAATTAACAATAAAATTTAAGTTGGTTGTGGATCACCAATTCAGTCACTAATCACCGATTCAGTCGTGAATAATAGGTATAGTTGCGAATTGCAAGTTTGGTTGTGAATCACCATTTTCAATTCATTCGCAAGTAGCTAGTTCATTCACAATTCTCTAATTTGCGAGTATACTTATCTTCTTCAAAATTAGATGTTCAGTTACTAATTCATCTTGCCAAGTTCTTGAAGGTAGACGAGGCCTCCCAACAACTGCAAGGGATTGCTACAAGCTATCTCCAGGATACAATCTAGCTCAAGCAGAAACATTGTCTCTCAACGGATTTGCACTCCAGCAGAGACGAATGAACCTCACAAATTGCTTAAAGCCCAAGGTCATTTTGGTTTTTAGTTCAACAAAAATCTGGCAACATAATAGTAGGATTTCATCTTTCATAAGATTTTAACTAACTCCAAGAAGATATTTGTGATCTCTCACGATTGAGAGTCCTGATCTTCAAGGAGGAACATTTCAGGGGTAAAGGTGATCTCTCACGCCTGAGAGTGCTGCCCCAAGAAGCTTTCTTGTTCGAGAGCCAAGCAAACTATCCCATAAAGAGGTATTCTTTGCTGGTTCATGAACGTTCAAGGTGTTCCTGTGGACAAGCCATAGTTCCTTGTTTCAGTAGAAGAGGAGAGAGTTGAGAGTTGAAGTAGGAGAAGAATCAGAGCAAGGTAGCAGTGGTTGCTTCCTTCCTCAAGCTTCTTCAAGACTCTGGAATGCACACAGGATTCCACTCCTCTCTAGTTTTTCTCCACTCATTTTTCAGCCAACTACAACCACCAGAGTACTAACACCCATTTTTATAGGCTAGAACTCATTCGCCAATCTGTTTGACGATTTTCATTTGCCAATGGGATTTTTTTTCATTCACCAATCCTAGAGAGCCGTGCTCTCCTTGAGTCAACCACCGAAGTTGACACCTCAAGAAACTGGGTTCTGTACTCCAGTCTCACCAAGAACTGAGTATCACGTTTAGAGTTGGTCTGCAGGTCATGAGATACAAGGGCTGATTAGCAGGCTTAATTTGGTATAAGCTTCAGCTTTTGCAGGAGGGATAGTTCAAACAGCGTTGATGCACCCAAATATTTCACCAAAGAAAAGCGGAAACAAGGTCTAAGCATGGCCTGCGGACGCTCTGTTTTCCGTTTTGGGAAACAGGGCATTCACAGGCCCTTTTAAATTTAAAAATTTATCAACAAAACTTGGTAGAGGAAAACGGAGAAAGTTATAAGCAACCATTGTAATAATCATCCAATCCTTCAAAGATTTAAACTTTCAAATTTTGAACGTCATAAATAACATTACCAGCAGATACTTCAAATTAGTCGTGCTGATATCTTCTCCCGTCTCGTTGGCGGAGAACAACCCCAGTTGCTTATCATCTCCTCGCACCGTCGCAAATCTTCGCATCCCTTCCTCAACGTCTCCTGTAATCCAGTAAATTCAATCCAAAAAAAAAAAAAAAAACCTCAAAAAACACAACCAAAAAAGAAAAATCATAGAGTCTGAAATTATGAGAATTAGAGAAACTGATATGGTTCGACGAATTTACTTTTGATCAATTCTAGATTCAGACGCCATAGAATGTAGCTTACGCGCCTGTTCGAACAAGGCCGGAAGAGGAATCACTTCCATCGTCCACTCCGCCATTGATGGACTAATCGGAAAACCAGATAACACGCAAAGAGATAAAAACCCTAGAAATCAACCGAGGTTTATGTTGCAGATCGAACAACAAAAATCTACCCTGTAAAAAGATCGAATCAAAATCAAAACCCTCGGAAGTAGGATGACTAGTTTGCCGAATGGTCCCAAGACACCAAGACGAAGAAGTAAGCGAGAAATTATGGCGCCACACAAATGTTTAATTCCTACGCACCTGAGCGTATATTAGTACTCTCCCGTTGCGGAATCATACCCGTGCACGTTAGCTAGATTAGGAACAACAAATTCGTCGGTGATGCTATCTCCAGTGTAACTGGAGGATATCAACACCAGCACCAATCCAGTATTTCATATGATGATGACAAGGTTAATCTGGTAAATATGTAGGATTCTTATCGTCTATGTATTTACTATAACACCCTTCTCAACCTATTTATTTACTAAAACACCCTTTGTCAGACACAATGTCACACGTTTGTTTATACTGGCGTGGTTTTTCTCTAGGCAGACTGGAGATCAATTGAACTCAGAATGTAACCATTGTAATATTGAATGCATGTCATGGGTCTGGGGAAGGATCTACGACACCCAAATTTATTTGTCTTCCTGTGTGGGATTAGGTACGGAAAATTGCTTTTCCTGATGTATTAGGATGACATCAAGGGGCTGAGTATCGGTACCTAAAAGTGACTTTCACTTTTTGAGGGGTGCTTATCACTTTTCAACACTGATGTGTCCACCCCCTAATGCCATCCTAATAATCTGGAAAAGCAGATTTCCGTACATAATCTTTTCTGCTCCACACCCCTGGCTAATACGTGATGATTTTTTGGGAGTGCTGTTATTTACACCTCAAGTTTTTTTGAACTTACCTCACTTAAACTCTCTTTTTTTTCTCCAAAATACCTTAAGGTAAAATGACCTTCATACCATTCCTAACATTTAAAAAAAAAAAAAAAAAAACTAACAAAATTTTTAAACACATCTCATTCGTTCCCTCCAAAACCCAACATCTTCCCTTCTTTCTCTCTTATTCCTCATTCTTTTACGTTCCTCTCCATCTCTCTAGTTTTTCTCCTTATATCATCGTTCTTCGTTTGCAAGTTATTAGCATTAAAAGCAAAAAATCTAAGCCATGGAGTATCTAAAAGTGATTGTAAGCGAAAAGAATATTAGGTATGTGTTTTTTCTTTTCTTTTCTTTTCTTTTTCTTTTTCTTTTCCTTTCGTGGTGGTGTTTTAAGACAACAGACAAAAGGTGTTTAGTTCATCCAGCCGAGCACCTCTTAGGGTGTTCGGTTGCCCCAGCCAAGCACCCCAAGAAGTGTTTTGTCTATTGTCTCAGAACACCACCCCGAAAGGGAAAAAAAAGTTTGAATTTTTTTAATATTATTAATTATATCTTAAATATTAATTGTATGATTGTAGGTCAATGTTTCAACTCATTGTAGCCCAGTTTCGGAAGAAATTATTGTTGATTACACTTCTGAGTTTATTACATACCAAGTAAAAATCAGTCTGTAATACGTGCTTAAAGTCACTCCGTTCTATAGGCTAATATTATTTGATCAATTAAGTATTGTATTATCCCTCTCTTATGCAGATATTCAGAAGTTGAGCGGCCTTGATTAAGTGGGTAACAGATGTTGGAAAGATGAATGGATTTGTGATTAACATCTTGAAATCAGATTCA
>JAOXJP010228793.1:0-11061 GCA_025762735.1 Platanus orientalis | reverse complement strand
GAATTATGACATGTTTGATAGTCATTTGTCTAAAAAAATGACTAGTAACCATTTGTATATTATTTTAATTTATTTGTGCATGACTTAAAGACTTTATATAGTTATTTTAGTCTAGAATTTGTAATCATGCTTAACATAGATTGAAATTTTCATAACAGTTCATATCAAAATTTTCATAATTTTTTTAATATTTTGAAGCATTCTAGTGAAATTTCCATTAATTCTCAAGATGAATAATCCATCAAAATCGAAATTTTGAACCTTGGATGGGTCTAGAGTTCAACCCTAAATCTCAACATTATTATTATTATTTAATTCATGGGTCAGCCCGAAACCTGGCCCCAAGGCCCGATCAATTAACGAGGGTCGGGTCCAAACCCCGATCCGAGCCCGGTCTATAATTTGAGGGCCTGGCCTTGGCCTACCATGGCCCGGCCCATGCTCACCCCTAATAGCAAGTCGAGCTCTTCTGCCAATTGGCATCCCGACCCTTGTGCTCCCCTACATCTAAAGTCTGATCCCACACCCACATTCCTTAGGTGTAGTATTTTGTTACAGTTTAATAGCTATTTGGGACATGGGACCTAGATTAGATGCAACAGGATCTAAAACCTTTCATTTGAGTCATTGTTTATTTGTCGGAAATGGATCCAGAAAAGATAATTGTTTTCCCATTTGATCCGCTTCATATATTTATACCAACTTATGGATGTCGTCCAGGCTAATAAGTGACACAATGTTTGACAAAGGGTGTATTAATAAATACACAGTTACATGTTTATTGCATATTTTCAGTAATACCCTCCTTTGACCTTATATCCTTTTGTCATACATCGTGTCACACACTTAAGTGACATCAGTGTGGTTCAGTCCATTCAGACTTGTAGATGATGTCAGCCACCTTCCTACCTTAAAGGTTGTTGTCGCAATCACCCGCCGAACACTCGAGCTCGGATTTTGTGCTTATAAAAGTTGTGAGCAAGTTATGCGTATAGATAGGGGGCTGAAGAAAGTTATTTACACTTTTTGAGGGTGTGCTTGTCACTTTTCTGTGCTGATGTGTCTACCACTGATCCATGCACACAACTTGCACACCTCTTTTATGTGCACAAAATCTGGGGGGCGAGCACAGGCGCATTAGATTTTTTTTTAGGTTAAAATGATTTGATTGGAACCTTTAAAATGGGAATTGAAAGGAAAGAAAGAGGTTTTACAAAGAGGATCATAAATAGTAACAAAACCCTTTAATTAGAATATCCTATCGTAGTTAACAGGTTCGATCTTAAATAGCGAGGGAGGGTTGGGGTCATGTTTTATACTTTTTATAAGAAGAAAGAATAAAGAGAATCTCGTGTCATTTTTTAGTTAGTTATTCTTAGGGTTGTCAGATCGAACATGGAAGACTCCCTCGTCCCAAAACGGCCGTTCGATCCTTTCACCGTGGATCGGCCTGAACCGAACGTCGGGTCCGCCTCATCTACTACTAAGCGGCGCCACTATCCCTCTTCCTCGACCGCCTCTTCTGTCAACTTCAAGCCACCACCTCATCCGCTGAAGCCATCCGCTGGTGAAACTCTCTTTCGAATCCTCTGTCCAGCGGTCAAGACCGGTGGTGTCATCGGCAAGGGCGGCGCAATCATTCGCCAATTTCGTGAAGAAACCGGAGCCAAGATCCGCATAGACGACTCTGTACACGGTTGTGATGAGCGCGTAATTGTCATTGTTGCAGAATCAGTAAAAAAGAGGAAAGGGAACAGCAATGGAGATGGTATTAACAGCACTAGTGGAGATAACGAGAGTGAAGATTTGGGGAATTCGAATGTGGGAGAGGAAGACGCATCGCCGGCTCAGCTGGCACTTGTTAGGGTTCTTGAGAGGATGTTGAAGGTCGATGAGGAGAGGTTGGGAGTTCAGGTAGAGAGCGAGGATGGAGAGGAGAAGGAGAAAGAAGAGAAGACGGTGAATGCGGGGGCAGTTGGCGTTATGCAGAGTTCAGTCGTGTGTAGATTGCTGGCTCCAAGTAATCAGGTAGGGTGTGTGCTTGGGAGAGGGGGTAAGATTGTGGAGAAGATAAGGCTGGACACTGGGGCACAGATTAGAATTCTTCCCAAGGATCATATCCCAGCTTGTGGATCTCCTGGGGATGAGTTGATCCAGGTATAAGTCTCAGACTTCTTTTCTGTTTTCTTCCTATATTTTTATTTTAATTTTAAAAAGGATAAGATAATTTATTATAAAGCCAAAAGCAAACTACACAGCCGCATAAGGCATGCCAGCCACAAAGAACAGAGAGAACTCAAACAAAAAACTACATAATAAGCGGATCCCATTGGAAAATCCAAGAGTGTAAAGGAGGCTGATCCCTCATTGAGACTGCGAACAACCAATCGTAGACGTTGGAAAGAATGGAATCAATTACGAGTCAAGGTGATCTAGATTTATCATCAAAAGTCCTCCCATTTCTCTCTTGCTGAAACTTCAGCACAGGGCGGTAGGGATCATCTGCCACATCTTCCAACTCACCTCCCTCCTTCCGAGTTGCTGACTGGGCCAACAATGAATAAGACTCTTGACTGATCCCAGCTGAACCACATAACCTTGTACCACCTCAAGAAAAATAACCAAAGAGCCAACACCCAGGGGCAATGAAGAAAGAAATGATCAGATGATTCTGCCACTGCACCATATAAGCAACATCTTTTGGGAGTTATCAATCCCCTTGAAATCAGCTTATCGATCATTTGCGCTCGATCGCACCACAGCTCTCACATAAAGAAAGATACCTTCAAAGGCACCATAGGATTTCAAATGCAAATACCAGGGCTCTTCACGTCTTCCTGAGGGCAAAGAGTACCATATATAGAGCTACCAGAGAACCCATTCTCCTCATCCAATTGCCAAATCATCTCATCCTGATTCTCCAAATCTCCCAACACCTGTCTCTCCAACGTATCAATCAGCTTACCCATTTCCTCAATCTCCCAATCATTAAGATTCCTCTGAGGTTTAATGTTCCATGAATACAACACCCTGGATCTAATCATATGGTTCTTCACTGATCTCCACTTATCCTCAGCCAGGGTATAACAGTTGGGGAAAAAACAACATAACGGCTCCCTCCCACACCAAGGATTATGCCAAAAGCTCACCTTTTGCCATTGTATACACGAAACCTGGCATAATTGAAAAACAGCCCCAATCCTTTATAAATCCCCTTCCACACCCCTCAACCAGAGGCATCTCTCGAACCTCTTGAAGCCCATCCGAACCTCTCCTCCTCATATTTGGCAGCCACCACCCCTCTCCAGATAGCTTCCTGATGCACCCCAAACCTCCATAGCCACTTGTTGAGAAGGGCTCTGTTGGTCACCTTTAGAGAACGAATACCTAAACCCCTTTTATCCAAAGGCTTACAAACCTCCTTCTATTCCACCTAGTGAATTTTCTTTAATTCCGTAGAGGACCCCCACAGAAAATCCTGCTGCATTCTTTCGAGCTAATTAATGATGGACCCAGGAGCCTGAAACAACGAGAGAAAATATGTGGGCAAACTAGCAAGCACACTCTTCAACAAGACCAATTTTCCTCCCTTCGAGAGATAACAACCTTTCCAGCCGGCCAATCTCCCCCCCATCTTCTCAATAACCGGGGTCCATAATTCTTTAGAGGAATATTTTGCTCCAAAAGGCAACCCAAAATAAGTAATCGGGAGTGGCGCAATATCGCACCTTAATATAGTAGCAATCTCATCGATCCACTTAGAATTTCCAACTTGACTAATAGAGGATTTTGCCCAATTCACCTTTAGCCCAGTTGCAGCTTCTGTAATAAGGAGAATGCACCTCAAATTTCTTATCCCTCCCACTTCAGCTCTCAATAAAAACAAAGAGTCATCAGCAAATTGAATAAAAGGAACATTAAGCCCCTCCCTGGATAAAGCAAACCTCTCAATAAGGCCCACAGAATTTGCCTTCAAGGCCATACGACCTAGCAAATCAACCACCAGAATGAACAAGAAGTAAGGGGAGAGAGGATCACTTTGCCTTAGCCCCTTGCTTCCTTTAAAGAAGCATTTCAAAACTACATTTACTAATACCAAGAAGGATGGAGAAGAAATACAGATTTTAATCCAATTCCGCCATTTATACTTAAAACCCATCTTCCCAAGAACTCAATCTAGATAACACCCCAATTAACATGGTCATAATTCTTCTCCTTGTCAATTTTGCATACAATTCCATCCCAATTTGCCTTTCTCATCGCATCAATATATTCATTAGTCACCAGTGAGCAATCTGTGATATGTCTTCCTGGCAAGAACGCATTCTGCGTCTCTGATATAACACTCACCAAAATAGACTTAAGGCGTAAGGCCATAGTCTTAGCCAGAAGTTTATACAAGTACCCCACCAAACTGATAGGCCGAAAATCTGTGATACTAGCCGCCCCTTTCTTATTTGGAATTAGCGTAATGAAGGTCACACTCAAAGATTTACACTACTGATCTTGAGCATGGAACGGTTGGAACACCTTAAGGATCTCCTTACCCACCACATCCTAGCACACCTTGAAGAACAAAGGGGGAAAACAATCCTGGCCTGGGGCCTTGTCATCCTCCATACTGTTGAACATACTTTTGATTTCCTCATCTGAAAAAGGTCTCTCAAGCGAGTCTCTCTGCACCTCATCAATGATATCAATCTCTACCCCTTCCAGACGTGGATGGTGAGGCATCGGGTCACAACAAGGCATCTTCCTTTTATTGTTGCCTTTAGTAAGAATTCACATTCTGTAATAACGTTTCTTTTATTTTCATTTGTTTTTCTTCTCTATTGCACTTGTTACTTTGAAGGCATTTGGGACCAACTTCTTCGCAGATGATACTAAAATTATGGAGACAATTGAGAAGCAAAGAGAATCACAGAAAACAACAGAGAAATATCAATCTTTATTGGAGAAATAATAGTTCCAGACGAATAGCATAAAGCATACCCAAAGAAATAAAACACTAGTTGGCTCATTCTCCCAAAAAGAAATGCCCAAATCCCAAACTGTAGGAAACTGCTATAGCCCTAACATGGACCACTAATAAAACCTCCTATTACAACCTATTTAGATTTTCAAACTAACCCCACTGTTAAAAAGACAAAACAATCTGTAATTATAAAAACACAAAACCATCTGTGCCCCTTTATTTAAATGTGAGAAATCCCTTGGTTTACTCTTGGTTCACCTTAAAATGTTAATCACCATTGGCTGCATCAATTCCTCCCAGTTGAGAAGAACTTGGCTTTGATGAGTTATGCTACTGATATTGATGAAAAAGAGAATCAATGTTCTACAGCTCCTACAGCTCCTGTAGGGTAATTCAAGCATTTTTAGTCATCGTTTTGTTTGCCCATTTGACTAAAACCATCTCCATAGCACCACTTGAAGTAAAGACAGTTTTAAGACTCCAAAATACCTTCAATTTGGTCCACTAGATTATTTTTTATTTTTTGATGAAAGGAAATAATTTATTCAAGAAAAAGAGAGGGGATCAGACATTCCCCTACAAAGAGAAGAGAAATGGTCTGCTAGCTTTTTAAGAATTTCACCAACATGTGAACTACTTGTCTTAGGTGCAAGATCCTCATTCTATCCTGGATAATCATAGAGATCAACAATGTTGAATTTGGGACTGTATTGTACTATGCAAAAGCTCTATTATATAGGCATTCAATCCAACTCTTTCATAATCTTGCAAGACCCAAATTTTTTACTTTTCAACTTGTGATAAGTGCCTGCCTATTGACGAATGAATCTTAACCTGATCACCCACTTCATATACTTTGACCTGTCACTCTCTCTTTATGTTTAGCATTACTGGCCTTGATAGCCTATTTCACTTCCTCATGCAACTGATGGACAAGATTAGCATAAACGTCTACATCATTGCTTACCTGCATATTACCTAGTAACGGGACTATATCCAATACGTGGTTCGGTGAACTACCATAAGCAATGTCAAATGGTGTATGGCCTGTGGTTCAATTAATGGTATTGTTTTAAGCATATATAGCTTCTGATGGTATCGAATTCCAAATGGTGATCCATTCGTAACCAAATATTGCAGTAAATTATCCAATGTTTGATTTGCTACCTCTGTTTGTCCATGTGTTTGAGAGTGATCTGTGATAGAATACTTGAGTTGAGTGCCAAATTTCTTCCACAATGTCCACTAGAAGTGACTCATAAGTTTGACATCTCGATCAGATGCAATGGACTTAGGAACTCCATGTATATGCACAATCTCCTTGAAGGGGATGGGGTGCTCGTCGTGATCATAAGAAAGCAAAACCAGAGGGGTTATTTTGTGGAAATCTCAACCCATCCCAGGGTTGGAAGGGGGCAAAGGATTGGGGTCCCAGAAGAGACAAATTGGAGTGGATGGCTGAATCTTGCATCGGTTCTGGAGTCCTATTTTATATCACCTGCCAAAGCAAAGACTGTGAAACCATTCACTTGAAGAAGAGATGACTTTCCCATTTTGCTTCTGTGTGAAACGAAGAGAGCCATGTTCCCTGTGATGAAAAAAACAGTGGAGGAAAGAGAATCCTTTGATTTTTGGGTTAAAGCTATTTGCATTGATAGAGTGAATCCGGCGATTTTGTGGTCGGAGATTGCGGTGTTGGTTAGTAAAATTCCACGGAGAAAAGAACTGATTCATATCATCCCGCTAGCAGAAAATTTAGGAATCTTTTTTGGATGATCAAGGGAGGAAGCTTGATGGTGGATTCCTTTTGGTCTAAGGTGATTGACCCTTGCAATCTGATTTTCTACCATTGAGTCCGGGCTTCCGACATTGGGGACTATCAGTCTCTCAAAGGAAAAGCGTGTGGTTTGGATCATGATTAGAGGCCTCCTACTCCACTTATGGCTTCCGTCACAGTTCGATGGGATTGGAAAGGTCCGTGGATTTCCCCATTCAGCAAGAGCGTGAACGTTGTGGATTTCCCTGATAACCTTAGCCACCAGGCAGGATTTCAGTTGATGAATGTGACCCTTTGCCTCCTCTTCATCAGCCAAAATCATCTTCCTACCATCCTTCTGTTTAATGAACAAGGCTTGCCTCTCTTGTGGCTAAGACTTATTCATGAGCACATCAGCATAGGATCGAGACCCATCCTCTCCCGGTCTTTTCTTGATTACATGTTAAGGAGAATGGGTTTTGGGGTTCAATGGAGAAATTGGATGCAAAAGTGTTATGGGTTGGCTTCTTTTGCCATCTTTTTAAATGGCTCTCTTGTAGCTTGGAATGAAATTTGTAAACCAAAGAAATATGGTTGTTTGGGTATTAGTAAAATCCGGAATGTTAATAAAGCATTGTTATCCAAATGGCTCTGGAGATTTGGCTTTGAAAGGGACAGCCTTTTAGCGCCAAGTATTGCAAGCAAATACGGTATGATCAATGATTGGGAGGTTGAGTCTTCTTCTCTTCCCTATGGGTGTAGTTGTTGGAAAGCCATTATGAATGTTGCCCAAGAGTTTAAACTGGACATCAAATTTGAGATTGGTTCTGGCTTTAGAATTTGTTTTTGGAAAGATAGATGGTGCTCAAATCGACCTCTTATGCTAGAATCACCATATCTTTTTAGCATTGCTAGTGATAAAGAGGCAAAAGTGGCTGAGTGTTGGGTCCCCTCGGAAGATGGAGGATCTTGGAATGTTGGCCTTTGCCAAAGATTAAATGATTGGGAAATTGATGATATGACTAATCTTATTGAGCTTGTTGATCGATTCCACCCTTGGCTTGAGTTGGAGGATACTATTCGTTAGCTTCATTCAAAAGATGGTGTGTTTTCTGTTAAATCATTTAGAGAAGCGCAATGGTCAATGATCACGCCTAATCCACTGTGGAGGAAATTTCGGAAGTTGAATATCCCTTCCAAAGTTACTTTCTTCTTTTGGACTTTTCTTAAAGGCCGCTTTCCTACTCTAGATGTCCTACAACACTGTGGTTTAATTCTCCCAAATGCTTGCCCCTTGTACTTCCACAATAAGGAAAACATTGGTCATATTCATTCACTGCCCTTTTGCACATGAGGTTTGGGCTTTGTTCTTGAATGAGATTGGTCATTTGGTCTCTCTTGGATATTCCCTTCCAGAATTGTTATGCTTTTTCATTCTTGGGATATTTGGAAAGTCTCTAGAAAAGGAAGAACTCTATGGAATTTTTTCTGTTCTGGTATTTGTTGGGCGATTTGGTTGGAGCGGAACAAAAGAGTGTTCGAGGGCTATAGTGAACCAGCTTTCATCGTTTTCTCTAGGGCGAAAGACTTTGTCTGTTTTAGGGCTTAAGATGTAATGGAGTATTCTATGACGAATACTAAAGAGGGTTGGGGAACTTTATTTTTATGTAGCTAATCTTCTATTTGTTCTGTTTTGTATCTTTTGGGATTTCTTATCCCTACTTTCTTAATGAATTTAAAAAAAAAAAGTTTCTTAGGAGCTCTAGGGGCCTGTGTCAAGGGGTCTTATCTCCTTTCTGCTTCTTGATTGTTGCTTAAGAGATGGGTGCTTTATGGTCAAAGGCTGAATAAGGTAGCTTACTTAAAGGTATTAAATTCAACCATGCAGGGCCGTCTATCACACATCCTCAATTTTCTGATGACACGCTCATCTTCTATATGGAATCCCAAAGGCAGATTATAATTTTACGGTGTGTTACACGGCTTTGAGGCTGTATCCGGTCTTAAAATAAAATTCAGAAAATTGTCAATGTTTGGCATAGGGAACTTCACAAATACTCAACAATTGGCTGCTAGTCTGGGGTGCAACCATGGGGCCCTTCCTACATCTTATCTTGGGCTCCCACTGGGGAATTTTTTAGGAGAGAGGAGTTTTGGAACCTGGTGGTTGAAAGAATTCAGAAAAGGCTCTCTAGATGGAAGGGCTTTTATTTGTCGAAAAGAGGAAAGCTTACTCTCATCAACGCTTGTTCTTGCTAGTCTCTCCATCTATTACCTATTTTTATTTCAAATTCCTATGTCTGTTGCAAAAGCAATTGAGAAGTTGGAAAGGAATTTTTTGTGGAAAGGCTGGAAGAAGGATACGGGCTATAATTTAGTTGCTTGGTCTAAAGTTTGTAAGCCTAGGAATTCAGGGGTGTGGGCATTAGAGATATTAGAATAGTGAACAAGGATCTCGTTTCAAAATGGCTATGGAGATTTGGCAATGAGGAAGGCAGCCTGTGGAGGCAGGTACTCGCTGCGAAGTATGGGCTGGTTTCTAAATGGGAAGCTAAGAAGGTCTCCTCCCTTCATGGCATGAGCTATTGGAAAGGCGTAATGATTCATTTGGAATATTTCAAAAAGGGGTGTGCAATGAAGTTGGTAATGGAATTATGGAAACTCTACTTCCTTTTGGGAGGACAGATGGTGCTCTGAGGTCCTTTAAGAGTTTTCTTTCCTCAAATTTCAGTTTGGGTAGATGCACACAAGTGTGTTGCTGATTATATGTATGTGGAGAACAGGTCGGTGAGATGGGCTCCTTTTGTTAAGGACCCTCAATGACCGGGAGGTTGTGCCGTTGACTGGTTTCTTTGTTACCAGTGAGGCCCGTCATCCTAGGCTGGGGCATGAAGATTGTAGACAGTGGTGTTCTCATCCGGCCGGAACCTTTTCTATCTAGTCTTGCTATCAGTTTCTTAAAGAAGAAATAATTCCTCAACCATGCTGGCAGCATATTTGGAAGTCTCTTGCCACATCTAAAATTCAGTTCTTCTTGTGGACTGCCGGCTTCTCTAGCATCTTGACCACTGAAAAGAGGCCATATTGTGCCGAACATGTGTCTCCTCTGCATGAAAGATGAAGAGTCTCATTGTCCATTGCCCCTTCTCTTACAAGGTATGGTTTTCTGTTTTGAGGGACTTTAATATGTCATAGATTGTGCCAAGGGTGACAGATGCTTGGCAGGTTTGTGCCTTCTCCCCCAAGGGGAAAAATTTGTTGAGAGCTGCTTTGGCAGCTGCTTGGGTTATATGGTTGGAGACGAACAATAGAGTCTTTTGAAATTTTTCTGAACCAGCCTATAGGGTATTCAAAAAAGCTAAAGAGAATTACTGCTAATGGGCTATAAACTGAAAAAAGTTTCAAGGTCTAAGTGTTGATGCTTTAAAGAGGGATTTGGATTACTTAATTCATAGTGCTAACTTATGGTAATCAGGCCAGTTTTTTTTTTTTTTTTTTGCTTTTTCGGTTGTCCTGTACAGTTCTTCTGTTCTTCGGGTTGGAAATCCCTCATCCCTTTTCTTAATAGAATCTTTCTTTTCTAATAAAATAAATAAATAGATGAAAATTTTGGTGAACAAGATATTGGATTACTAACAACTCCATTGAAGCTGCAACTTGTGATTGAAGTTGCATTCGAAAATCAGATTGTATCGACAAAGGATGGATGATATCACAAGTTTAAGGTTAAATGGGAAGACATTATTATATCCTGAAATACCACATGAATCATTGATGTGGATTTCCAAAGACTTGATTTTGATCTTTACAAGAAATGCCAAGCCATGAATTTGTCGGAGTGAATTTTCTCAAGCTGGGGAGATTTTTTGAGAATTGAGTAGGCGGTCATATGACTGATGAGCTAAAGACCTAAAGATGTTGGCCCCAAAAGATTACCCATGGTGACATGTCAGCCAAATATTTTATGGGGGGATTTGTTTTCAGAGCAAATAAAAGAAGAATAGCAGCTACATATAGGGTTCTATATGGTTTCTTTTGTTTAGAATTATTTAGTAATTCGTTTTGGTTTCTTTAGGAAAGGTTTTCTTTTGTTAAGTGTTTAAGTTTTCTTAGGAAAAAGTTTCTAGAGTATTGGGATTTCTATTTGGGTTAAAAAAGGGAAATTTATTGAAATTCGCTATGTAGAAGGTTTGGCGTGGTGCAACTTCAAGATGGCATAACTTTTCACGCCAATGTCCGATTGACATGTTTTTTAGTGCGTTGGAAAAAAGACTTCAAGGTCTATAATTGTTATTTTCGGAATTATTTTCAAATTCGACCAATTTTGAGG
>JAOXJP010228792.1:0-25054 GCA_025762735.1 Platanus orientalis | reverse complement strand
TTTTTTTCTCTTAGTTTCTTCTTATCTTTCCCTGTTTTTGTCTATCTTACTCTCTTTCCTTAAAATTCAAAGATTCCTTTCTAATTTCATAAAACTCTATTCAAGAATCTTTTCAAGTTTATAAAATTTCATGATTTGGGTTATCAAATCTTATCCAAATATCATGAAATTTTAACTGTAGAACCCTTGAACATGTTAGAAATTATGCTAAAATTTTCAGAATTTTCCGATGCATCGTAGGGCATTTTGTAATTTTCGAACTTCCAGTCCAAAATTACAAAAATATTTTTTCTCTTTTCTTCTTTTTTTCATTCAAATTTCTTCTAAACTCTATTTTGGTTATTCTTTTGCCTATTTTTCCTTGTTTCATGGCTACTTAAGTGTATTAAATTAGATTCTTGACTATTTTGCTTTCACACTGTTATTCTAATAATTATTTGAGCCACTTGAGATATCCTACATCAAAATTTTAGTATTTTCTCCATTGTGTTGCATCAATTTTGGTATTAGAGCCAGGTTTTGCTAGGGCTGTCAATGAGCTGAGCTAGCTCGGCTCGTTATGAGCCGAGCCTGAGCCTTGTTTGAAGCTCATAGAGCTGAGCCAGAGCTTTTGTTTTAGCTCATTTATTAAATGAGCCCGAGCCGAGCTGCACAAAGCTTAACTCGCTAAAAGCTTGGCTCGCTAGAAGTTATAAAGATATCTTCATTTAAAAATTATTTTTATTACAAATATAAAACTTATTTATTTCACTTAAGATAAGTATTTTAATATAAGACACTTTTAAAAGCAACATGAAAGACAAGACATGATGTCTCTAGTACTTTCGTCAGTATTATAGGGACTAGTGCCTACAATTTCAATTTTTTCTCTCAATAAAGTAGCTGCAACCTAAAGTCTATAGATATCTTGCTGCCATAGTACAAGTTGAACTCATCCTTTAAAAAAAAGTAATAAAAAAATATTTATACAAACCCAAAAATTTACAGGCTTTTTTATTTACTATTTCTTCTTTACCATTTCATCTCCAATAGCATTTAGGAGTAGACCCCGTTTATCTCACTTGATTTATTTATTCTTCCCGGCGACATGTCTCCTATACGAGCTCTCCATTCTTGACGGTAAGGCTCGCTCTCTCTCTCTCTCTCTCTCTCTCCCTCTCTCTCTCTATTGTGAAGATGTTAAAAGAGGATTGATATGAAAGAGTTGAGGAGAAGATCCTTTTCGGTAAGGGTTTCGGTAGAACAACTCTAAGGCTCTCTCTGTTTCCCCTCTTTTTTTTATAATGAAATTTAACAACATTTTAACAGCTTTTTTTTTTCTTCTTTTTGTTGGCGAGCTGAGCCAGGCCTGCCTTTACGAGACTGAGCCGAGCCTGAGCTCGGTACCTCAGGCTTGTCACGAGCCTAAGCTTTGCCTTCATGTGATGAACTCGAGCTGAGCTGGGCAAAGCTCGGCTCATTGACACTCGTAGGTTCTGCATCAATTTTTGGTATCGGAGTCGGGTTCCAACTAATTCCTATCTAGTTGGGTTCCTATGGTTATATATCATGACATATATAGGTTATGGAGATCCCCTTGAAGATTATCATTAGAATCTCTACCATGATCCTTGAACTTTTCAACGTTATGAGAGTAGGGTCAAGGATCTAGGGGAACCTGAAATCAAGTAAGAGCTTGATCAATTGGAAAGGTTAAAACAAGAGCATTGTTTTAAATATTGGCACTACTAGATTCTTGAAGGTCAACATGATATCCTTCAATGCAGGCTTTGTGAAATTAATGATGACTTTATACATACTTGATAATGTATGATGGATCCTTACTAATATGAACAAGAGCTTAGAAGAATGAGAAAAGATCAAGGTAAAATAAGAGTTAGCAAGAGTTCAGATTCATACATCTTCTCTAGTTCTACTTCAAAGTCTTGATTCTAAAATCCATACAGAAGCTTGGAGGCCAGAAAAAAGAAGAGATCAAGGCGAAAGTATTCTTGCAAAGACTCCATACATAGAACTCCTCCTACCATGTTGTAGATTATCCCCAAAAGGCTAGACTTTGCTAAAACCCGAGAAGATTCTAGCTTGAGCAAAAGCTTGGAAGTGAACCAGATTAAGATTGAGGTCCAACATCCTCCGGTTCCAAGAGCACATGCAAGTCTTCCATTCTCCGACCTCCACCACATCATCTTCCATTCTTGAAGAACCCAGATCATGCCATTGGAAGCAATGAAGAATGGTGGATCATCTCAAACTTGAGGTCGAATTTCTCCCCATCCCAAGAGAATGATATGAACAATCAAACAAAACTTATGTATGTGCCGCCCCATAAGAGAGCTAGATTCAAGCAAGAATGCTATGTGGGCTTATTAAGGGTCTTATAAGGGGGGACCATTTATATGTGCCCATGTAATAAGGCCAATAATGCCAAAGTTTTGTTGGGATTTTTATTAGAGAGTAATCACATCACTTACTTTTAGCCCAAGTTTTCAAGGGCTAACACTTGACTTTTTGGCTTGATTTTAGTATCATTAGATAGGTTATTCAGTTACCTTTCTAACAAGACCAAGATTGTGCAAATCCGAGGTGATTTGGGAAAATTATGACCAAATTACTAAAGGGGTATCAGTGAATGACGTGAATAGTGTTTTGGGGCATTTGGGATGGGATTCTCTTGATATTGTGGATATGAACACTTGCTTGAACTTTGTTTTAGTGTTATGGATATGAACACCTCCTCAAATTACGTTTTGGTCTCAAAGATTTAGGATTTCATGCTTTGCAGATGTGACGTTTATTATATACAAACAGAAAATGCCACTCTCTTTGGAGGCAAGAAAGTTTTTGTGGGTAAAGTGTGGGCATACAACCCACCTTCAATTTACAACAAGTGATCAGGCTTAGGATAGATGTTTAATTATGGTTGAAAATCTGCACTAGAAGAATATGTGACTGGCCTATTTTTTGGATACCTGTTGAGTTTGGAACTTGATCTATCCATGTGGTTTGAATGGCATTCTTTGCCTATATGGTTATATATTGATCCAAATCTGTTTTCAATAACAACTCTCTCTTGTTTTTTTGGTGGGTAGGACAAGTAACAATTCCTTATACAATCTTAATCATAGTCACATCCAAGGTTCAAAATTTTGGTTTCGATGGATATTTTGTCTTTGGGATTTATCAAAATTTCAGGAAAATTTCAATAAAATGTTTTGAAATAATGGAAAATTTGTGGAAATTTCAATGTGAACTGTTGTGAAAATTTCAATCGATGTTGAGCATGAATACAAACTCAAGACTCAAAAAACTATATAAAGCATCAAATCTATGTATAAGTTAATCACATAGATAAACAAATGGCTACTTGTCATTTTTTTATAGATGAACGACTACCAAACATTCATGATTACAACAACAACAACAACAACAACAGCCTTATCCCAACTATTTGGGACCAAACATTCATGATTATTTCTCCTAAATTTTTTATCTTAAATTAGTCATTTGTAAACAAACGTTATGATGTATGATGTATAGGGGTAGGGTTAAGGTTCAAAATGTCGGTGTCGGTGGAAATATTGGTCATGCCAAAATAAGACATATGTTGGAAATGTTGGAAATTTCGAAAAGAAATATTGTAAAAATCGTGGAAACTTGAGAAGCATATTCTAATCTAATTACATATACACAAGAAAACAAATAGATTCATTAGGAATGATAGTTTATTTTTAGTACACTTGTATTTTAATATTCTTTAAAAATACACATACATACATAATGGTTGACAAAAATATTATAATCTAACCATATAAGCATATGAGAACAAGTAGATTCTCTTCATTTTCTTCTTTCTTATCTTCAACTTCTTCTTCTTCCCCCTCCTTTTAGTTTCTTTGAAATTTATCATTTTTCATATAATTTTTTATCATAACAATACAATGTCGATATTAGGCAATAATACACCGTGAATGGGGAATATTCGCTCAAACAAACTGACATCGTACATCATGTTGACCAAAAAATTAATTTTTATAATACACTTAATGTTTTGTGTCAGTATAGGAATATATTGTGTCGGTCCTGGTAGACATGGACATATGTCTGAAGATATTTAAGATATTTCAAGATATTTGATACCATGTTTGAAACTCCTGCTATAAAACCCTGTACTCTTTCAAATTTATGAATTTTCGCACCTTGATTCTTCAAGTAATGTAATGTTGCAGCATGTATGAAGGAAGGAGATTAAACAAAAAGAATGATAGGAGAAGAAGAAGAAGACAGGAATACTAGGATCCTAGGGGAGCCCACGATTGCACCAAGAGAAAGGAGAGAAGGAGATGGGCTAGGGAGCCTGCACTACAACCTAGGAGGAGGAGAGAGTAGGAAAAGATAAAGGGATACAGCCCAATGAACATCAATGTTCAAAATCAATTCATCACTCAACTGCCTTGATTCAATTTAGGGGTGCCTCTTAAATAGGGTCAGAATGACTCAAAATTTAGATACTTGCTAAATTTAGAAACTTTCAAATTCCTAATACTTGGGATACAAGACTTTCCTATAACTATTGGACTTCTAAAACTTAGTTTCCTAAAATTTAAACTACTAAAGAATAGGAAACAAAATGGTTGTCAACCAGCTTGTTTGGACCCTTTTTGTTGACTTGGTAGTCCACAAAAGGACAAAATACACTAGTGGTCGACCACCCTTTATTTTTTCAATTTTACCCCTTGTCCTTTAACCTTATTACATAAAACCCTTGCATAAAAAAAACTAATCCACCCTTAGCACAAAAGGCCTTATTACATTATTTCTCATCCTTAAAACACTTAAACTAACCCATCTTTTGGCACCATCGTGAACTTGATTCTCTTGTGAGCGGCACATACACCAACCTTTTAATTATGTCCACATCAGATAGTGTCATTTGCAAATTACAAATGAGAAACCATGACCCTATTCCTTCTTATCTTGAAGCCTTTGACTAAGTTTAGAGCTTTGGCTTTGACAATCAATATGCTTAGCGTATCGACCACTATGGTGAATAGGAAGGGCAATAGCAGATCTCCTTGCCTAAGACCTCCCTCAGCTTGGAAAAAGCGTTTCAAGGTTCCATTGACGAAAATGCATAAATGTATTAAAAAGACACAAACATATATCCGGTTTCTCCATCTCCATCCAAAACCCTTCTAACTCAAAGCACAATCAAAAAATCCCAGTTGACATAATCATATGCTTTTTCTAAGTCCATCCTATAAACAATGCATTTCCTACCATTGGATTTCATTTCCTCTACACACCCATTGGCAATCAAAATTTCATCCAGAATTTGCCTATTCTATACGAAAGCCCCTTGAGATGATGTATCCTATGTTTTCTTGAAGTCTCATGGATAGAACCTTTACAATTATTTTGTACACACCCCTTATGAGATTGATTCGTCTAAAATTCTTTAGCCCAACGAGACCATCCTTCTTTGGAATTACAGCAATAAATGTTGAATTCATGATCTTATTAATCACACCCCTCTCATGGAATTTGTTGAAGACATGAAGAAAGTCATGTTTTACCACATCTCAACAGTTCTTATAAAGGCAATTGCGAAACCATCCAAGATGGGGGCTTTTTTCACCAATCATTTCAACAACCACCCCTTTGATCTCCATCCTCTTCATCCAACTGTCTTTCCAACCACTCCGCCTTTCCCTTAGGGAGACTACCCCATTCCAAACCGTCCACACACTTTGGGAGGATGCATAGAAGTACTCTATAAAACCCTTGTAAGGCTTGTTCAATGGCATTTGGATCCTCAATACATCTTCCTTAAGCTAGGATTTTAGTAAAGAGATTCTTCCTCTTCCTTGAGTTAGCCATTTTATAAAAAAAATGGTGTTCCTGTCCACATCCTTGAACCACTTATATTTCACTTTCTGTTACCAACAAATTTCTTCAATCTTGAGTAATGATTCAAAATACCTTTTTTAAATTGCACCTTTCCTCCCTTTCACTTTCTTCAAGATTCCTAAATTCCTCAATTCTGTCTAAAATCTCCAAATCCAAGAGAATTTTGGCTTTTGACTCCTCAATATTACCAAAACTCTTTATTCCATGTCTTGAGTTTGGATTTAATAAACTGAAGCTTCTTCAAAAACTTGAAACCTTCCCCCCCTTCCATTTGTCCACCAATTGGATACTTCATTACAGAAAGATGTGTGGGACAGCCACAAGTTTTTGAACTGAAATAGGGAATGGCCTCTAGCAAGAGCAACATTGGATGGGTAACCAAATAGTTCCTCCCAATCTGACTTCATTAGAAATCTATTGAGTCTACATCAAATGGGATCTACCTACATATTCAACCAATAATACCTAGCATTTGGTAGAGACAAATCTCTAAAGCCACAATCATTAATGAAACCAATGAATCCTCTCATTGAACGGATTATTCTGCTCCCCCTCTTTTCATGAGAGAAGAGAATAACATTAAATTCTTCCCATATGCACCATGGGCAATTCCAAATGGCTCTGATATCAGCGAGTTCCGTCCAAAAATCTTCTCAATTATATGCGTGAGATGGGCCATAGACTGATGATAGACACCATTTGATGCGAACATCAGCACCACAGCCTAAGTGGACAGCACCTATATTGTCAAGGGCATGGAGTGGCTACATCACCATTATCAATTTTCAATGTGTTTTCTTTTATTTTCTGTTATTGGGGTCATTGGGACACAACTGTCATTATTGCTTTTGTTAGTGAAGGGTATTTTCTTTATAATTAAGTGTAGGGTGACATTATAAGGAGAACACAATTTGTATTTTGAATCTAATGAATGAATAAAAAAAAATACTAATGACAGCTGCCTTGTTCCTACAAAAGGACTTGGATTTTGGTGAAACCCTCATATTTGATGATTTTAGGTGAGAAACCTTGAGAGCTCGAGATGCTTTTAGCATTGGTGAGAAACCTTGCTAATCCAGCATGGTTTAAAAACTCGGATCAGAGACCCAGATCGTTCAGGCCAAAAAACCAATCTGGGATCGGATCGGATCAGCCTTGGATCTGCAATCTAGGAGTGGATCGGTTAAAACACAATTTTAGGTATGTTAGGTGCATGAGTGCACCATACAAGAATAAACACTGTTACGAGCATGTACATTTATAAAGATCAAGATTGTATATTTCATGACCAAACATCCAATATGACTACTTCTAGTGCATAAAAACCAAACCATATGCAATAACATAAATAATGATGAACATAATTGTAGGCATGTCAAGTGCATCATACATGTATGAACAAGGTTACGAGGTTCGTATAATGTCAAGATTATAGTTTGCTTAATTAAACATCCAATATGATAACATCTAATACATAATAACTAAACTATGTACAAAATCATATAAATAAAGATAAAAAATAAAATAATACATGATTCAATGTTCTAACCAATGGGTTGGTGAAGCTTGAAGCCCCCCCCCCTCCTAACAATGCCGGGGGCCAAATTTGGATCGTTCATTATAAGGTCAGATCCAAGGGTTATAAGTGTTTCTTTTTAGGGTTTACCTCTTATATGAGGATCTTTTAGGATTCCTTAATGGAGGTTCTTTGAGAGAGGCTCTTTATAAGAATTTTTGTACCACTTTTTTAATAAAAAATTATTTCTTTTCATAAAAAATATAAATTTTTTAAGTGTATGGATCGGACAATCCCATGCAGATCGCAATCCGACCCCCAAGATCGGACTAGTCCTAGCCAATCCCAAGTCAGATCGGGCAATCCAATCCGGGATCAGCTGAGTTTTGAACACATGTAATCCAGCCCCTTTTCTTTTATTACCACTGTTGGAGATTGCTATTTATTATTGGATTGAGATCAACAAATGCTACCGAAGAGATTACTAAGGTTGCTGATCCATCAAGAGACATTGGTTGGATACTCCACCATTGGAGTCCCCAAAGGTTTGGGGTTGAAGTGAAGGTTCTAGAATGAAAACCCTAGCTATCGGCTGGTATTTTGGGTTGGGTTTTCCTCTGGTGTTGCATCTTCTATTGGGAACGATCCTTAGAGAATCATTGATGGCTGAGATAAGTATTTGAATCCTCTTCTATGTTGTTCTGGTCAGCTGATCATTAATTAAGTTGTCAACCTGGGGGTTTCATCATTAATTAAGTCTACCTTGCTGTCTAGTTTTGGCGTTATAACTCTGATTTTCCTAACAGCATTAAATAGTCCCTTTATTTGTGATTGTAAGCCCTTGTTCTGCTTGTGTTTTAGCCCATTTGAATAGTTCACATTCAGAACATAAGTTTCCCCGGTTTATATACCTTTGTTAATTTGTTGAACCTGAATCTTAGTGAGTTAAGTTTTGTTTCAAGTCCTACAGTTGTTGAAGAATCAATTCTTTTATTCCATTGCTGGCCTCGTTATTCTTGTTGCTAACATTCCCATATTGCTAGTTTTCTGTTCTGTTTGCTGGATACCTGCAACCAGTTCTGAAATTTTATACAGTTCACCTACTTAGACATATTGGTTTAACCTTCACTCAAGGACCCTCCGATCTGCAAAATTTCATTTGATTTGGTAGTTTTAACCCTATTTGCTGAGCTGCTTTATTTACTGTCCAGCAACCTAACTTCTGAGTTTTCTTTAGAAACTTTATTCATCCTTTCAAGGGATTATTTCCAGATTATTTGAGTGGTGTTAAGGGAGTCATGGGCCCATAACCCACAGGTTTACAGCACCACTAGGCTATCCTACATCACAATTCCAAACCATCATTGTGATTTCGGAATTTTATTGAGAGGGAGAAAGCTCCCAATATGGAATTGATACTTTCGACCAGTTCTGAGTTCCAAAGGATTATTTGTCCCCCTGAGGCCCCTAAAAAAGGCACAACTACCATCTGACGATCTTTGATTCTCCAACTACTTCACATATTTTTTATCAATCACCTTCAATTTTGTCTCATGCAAAGTGACTATATCCACCTTGGCTTCTTTTCTTTTTCTTTTTTTTTTTTTTTTTTTTTGATAAGCAAAAGACTTTTATTAGAAAGGAGAAAAAAGAGAGAGAGAGGGGATAAGGCATCCACCACTCAAAGAAAGACAAGAAAACAGACTACATTAAACCAATGGCATGAGACCAGTCCCTAAAAGTTGTCATCACACTCTTTATATCTTCTGGCCCAAACCAGAAGCAAAAACTTAGCTCTTTTGTATACTTGAAAAGATGGTTCAGCTGTATCATGGAACACTCTATTGTTCCACTCTTTCCAGACTGACCACCAGACACCAGCAGGAACCAAGCTCCAAATCTTCTTGCCTTTAGCATTGAAGGCGGCAATCCACTAACTAGACAATATACTAGGCACATCCGGGGACATCACCCAATTCAAACCAAAGTCTCGGATCATAGCATGCCACACCTCCGCTGTGAATGGACAATGAATCAAGGTATGGGTAATCGATTCTCCATCCCCATAGTGAAGAAGAAAGATGTTTGGAAGATACATTCCTTTGCAGTTAAGCATGTCCAACATGGATTATTTCCCCAGAGAGGCCGTCCACATAAAAAATTTGACCTTCAAAGGAGCCATATAATTCCAAATTTCCTTCCAAGGAATGCCCATGTCCCGAGAGGATTCTATACAATTGTAACATGATTTCACAGAGAAGCTGCCATCAGAGCTATGACGCCACCTTGGCTTCGTTAATGGTCTCTTTAACCAAACTCTTCTTCCTAGCACTACCTAGGCCCCCAACATTCCAGCTTAGGATCCTCATTGACAACTCTTAGAAACCCCCTCCTAGTCCATATAAAAGGCCTACCTACTTCTTACTACATTTAG
Source organism: Platanus orientalis (assembly GCA_025762735.1). Taxonomy (NCBI): domain Eukaryota; kingdom Viridiplantae; phylum Streptophyta; class Magnoliopsida; order Proteales; family Platanaceae; genus Platanus; species Platanus orientalis. The sequence goes on along the minus strand of JAOXJP010228792.1, from coordinate 15,197 downwards.
ACTGTCATAATTTATGCCACTTGCTGCCAAGTTCTCTGCAGCACTCTGCTTTTTTTTTTTTTTAGAAGATTTGGAATTAGATACACCTTTCACCTCCAAATTTAATGGTTATGGTTTGGATATGGTTTCCAATTGTTCCTCCATTAACTGATATCACCCTCCAAGTTCACCACATTTCCCAACCTTGTCAGGGTTAATTCAAGAACCCTTTGCCCCAATGCAACCTTAGGTAGGCTATCTAAGGATTGGTTTCAACCAAGGTTCAAAATGTCAGTGTCGGTGGAAATATCGGTCAGGCCAAAATAAGACATATATCGGAAATGTCGGAAATATCGAAAAGAAATATTGTAAAAATTGTGGAAACTTAAGAAGCATATTCTAATCTAACTACATATGCACAAGGAAACAAATAGATTCAATGATAGTTTATTTTAGTACACTTGCATTTTAATATTCTTTAAAAATGCACATGCATACATAATGGTTGACCAAAATATTATTATCTAACCGTATAAGCATAGGGAACAAGTAGATCCTCTTCCTTTTCTTCTTTCTTATCTACAACTTCTTCATCTCCCTCTTTTTACTTTTTTTGAAATTTATCGTTTTTCATATAATTTTTTATCATAACGACGCAATGTTGATATTAGGCAATAATACACTGTGAAAGGGGAATATTCGCTCAAAACACTGACATCATACACCATGTTAACCAAAAAATGAATTTTTATAATGTACTTGATGTTTCGTGTCGGTATAGGAATATATCGTGTCAGTCCTGGTAGACAAACATATGTTGGAAGATATCTAAGATATTCGAGATATTTGATACCATGGTTTCAACCCAGTTTCTCTACACAACCCAATTTGGGAGAGGAGGCAGGATAATAATGGGTTTCGAATGAGTCTAGACGTGTTGAATTTCTTTCAAAGATAAACTTCCCAAGCTCTAGACACCTAGAGTTGACCATTTCAGTGACCCTTGACAACATCGGTTCCATCAACATAAGAAACAAGGACTCTCCTAATGGGATCAGTTCGACATTCCCCCAATGGATCGATTCATGGATGCTAGCAGTGTCCCTCAAAAAAGCATTTGAGTTAGGACTTGGATTGGGAGGGATGTGGCTTGGAGATGAGGAATTTTCATGGCATGGTAAACTGTAATTACCACCTCTTTGTGACCTGATAAAGGATCAGATTGAAGACTCAATGGAGATGTGGGTTTCTTTCTTGTGGGAGATGGAGTGTGATAGTCATGCTTCTACAATTGTATGCACTATTGAAGAGAAGAGCAATTCCTGAACAAACATTCAGGGGTATGTACATCCCCTACTAGAGTGGTGAACTCCTCCTTTTGATCGCCAAAGAGCCATTTCAGAATCAGAGAGTCTACATCTCCCATAATATCCAGTTTGTTTGCCCGAGAGAGATCAATACTTCCAACACCAGATGGTCCTCCTTCAGAGGCAGACGAAGTGCATGAATCCTAGTCTGACAAATACCCCCCTGCAGCTGATTTTCAAGCAAACCTGGGGTTGTCCATGTGGTGGTTTGATGATCCCAGTCATGCTGCCTACACAACATGCGACAATACTTGGAGTCTTAGCTAATTTACCATTCTCCACTTGAGAGAAAATAGAGTTTTGCAATCCGAACTCCACATCATCTTCTTGGAATCCTAAGGTTCACTCCAAGGGAAGAAAGCCTTCTCTCCCGAAAGATTTCGTTTTGGAACAAGAGGGATTCGTCTGGTGGAGGATGTTGAAGGGGGCCTTGAGACATGATATATTAGCAGGAGCCATCAGACTAGCGGCTTTAGAACAGGCCCTTAGATTGGAAGCTGGGAGAGAGACTATCAAAAACCTTCAGATTAGTAACGTGACTAGTGGTCATGTGATCCAGCGTAATAATCTTCTGCCCAATCATGTGACCAGATGGGGGGATGGAGCCAACAGCTTGAAAGATTACCTCTTTTCCCTTTGCCTTTGATGTAGGTGCCTGCACCCTTTGCTGGGAAGAGTTGCCATGAGAAGATGCCACCACACTAGCATAAGTGTGCCCATTACTTTTGAAATTCAAAAATATCGCAGGTCATTTTCACATATAACATTTTCCGAAGCATTGGACCCCGCCAGATGTCTGACCTTGGGATATCAGCTAACACATGTCCAACCCACCTCCATGTCATCGTCTTCAACCTCTTGTTGCATTAGACCAGAGGAGAAAATGTGTTCATGGTGGAAAGGGTCAGGATTTTGGGTAGTGACCTCTGGGTCCAAGACCATGACCCATACCTCATAAATTATTCCGCCTTCCCATAGATACAAAACTCTCGGAATGTCTGCAAGGGACTAATTCTGGATCTTGATCCTAGCCTTGAGGGGATCCTGAAACAACTGAATGGTTACCGCTGTTTGGATGCATCCCTCACAAAGATCCCCAAGATTTCTTAATGATTTTTCATTCCATAAGTGAAAAGGAAGACCCAATAGTCCTACCCAGATACCATCCTCATCTGCTTGAAGGTTCACAGCATCAACAGTAGGGCTCCACCTGCTTAGAAAGATTGGTAGCCATCTGAGTTTACCTCCAATTCCCAGTATATATTTAGAATAAGGCCCATATCATTTTAAACAGGAACACATGCTGCTTGATATAAAAAATCTTCCAGATCGAAGCCCCCATTTTCTGCCAATCAGGACTCTGAGTCCACAGAACAAACCATTGTACAAGACCATGTCATCAGTGGTTGCTGGTTCACTACACTGGTTTAGGAAGAAGAAGCGTTTCTCACAAAAATTGCTTGATTGGGGGGAGTAGCCTTCCGAATAGACTGAGGGCTGTTATCCCTATCCTGACAAATGAAATGGGCGAATTCAACCCAGCCACTACCTTCAAGACCTTCAGGAATTCAAAGTCTTACTCCTGAATTTTTTTTCCTTGGAGGATACTAACTGAAATGAATCTACCTTTCAAATTCTCTTTGACTTTCATTAAAAGGGAGCACTTAGGCTCCCTTTTCTTGCACCAGAAAGGGGTCTCATCGCATCTTTTTAAGGAGACGTGAATGGATTCAAAATCCATACCGAAGTTTGCCAGCCCAATAAAACAAATCCCCCATCTACGACAACAACAATAAACAGCCTTATCCCAACTATTTGGGGTCGGCTACACAAATCCTAATCCGCCATTCCACTCTATTTAGGGCCAAACAGATCCTCTATCTAACTAGAAAATTTCCTGAACTGCATGGCCAACCATGAACTGGAGATTTGACCAAAGTTTTGGCTTCTATACGCAGACTTGACAATTTTGGGTCCATTTTGGCGGGGAACTGAGGTTAGAGTGGGTTAAGGAAGAAACGGGATGAGAAATGTAGGATTCAGGTGAGATGAGGATGTTAGAAACCCAACAATGGAATGCAGTTGAACATCGGGAAGAAATAAGTGACCGAAATGATTTTTTTTCCCCAAACGGCAAAGGTTTTCAAGGTGGAAGGGAGACTTACGGAAGATAGAGTAGAGAGAGAGTTTAGGATTCATAAGAAAGCTGTAGGTGAAAATTTTGAAAAAATGGTTTGAAGGATGTGAGGTTCATGGCCGAAGCAGAACATGGGTGATAGGGATGTGAGAGTCATGGTGTTCTAGCGATATTCCAACAGAATAAAGTACAATAATGATAATCTGACAATGTGGATGCAAGGATCTTGATTCTGTCGGTGCGAGGCCTAGAGACAGTATGGTGATTCCAGCAGAAAAGGAAGCAAGATTCATGGTATCAGCGAAAAGAGCAGCCACTTTAGCAGTAAAAAGATCCGGTGAATGTTCTAACAAGATTCATGGTGCTATGGTGATTCATGGTTAAGAAACCACATTGCAATCAAGAGAACATTACAATTTTTTTTTTTCTCAATAAAAGAAAAACACACACACGATAGCAAGTAGAACACCCATCAATAGAATCCGAAGATTATCAATCAGGTAAACCCAAAATTAAAAGACAAGGCCATAATTTTTTATATAGAAAAAGAGAAAGAAAGTACATAAAAAATTCTTAGCAATGAAAATGTGTAATAGATAGACTAAGATAGTAGAAAAAACAGAATGCCACCAAGGTCAAAACAGCAGCAGCCAAGCTATTTGAAAATCACAATGACGTTGAGGAGAATTTACTATAACAGAAGGAAAAAAGAAGAAGAGAACGTCAACTCACATGATAAACATGTGTTAAGACTAAACAAATAACTTGCCTTAGGAGTTGCCACTTTAATATCTAGTGTCCTTCCATTAACACTGTGTTGAGCTGCAAGTGCGTTCTGGCATAAAAACATGCAAAAATGAAGCACTTTAAAATGATAGGGCATCCAAAGTTGTTCACCCAATTTCACATGATTCACCACAATAACAGAGTAGTTCCTTACCTCTGCATCTTCCAAAGAGGAAAATGTGACATAGCCAAAACCACGTGAGCGTCCTGATGCACGGTCCTAATAATCATAGCCGAAACACCATAAGCTAACAGTGACACTCAATAGAAACCTTGCATCTGTCCATCACTTGAACCATCACTTGAAGAATCAAATGGACATGCTTATACCTTTAATTATATTGAAAGACCTATGACCAAACATGACAACTTTGAATATAGAACAACAGATAAATATTAACCTGCTCAAAACCTCAAAATCTTCACAGAATTTTAATGTGCCACAATGGTTCATCAACTAACTAGCAGCAAACATGTATGATGCCCATCAACAATTTTTTTTATTTAGTTAATGGATAACGATTTATTTAAAAAAAAAGATTTTTTTTTTCAAAGTTAGTGAGCTACATATGGAGTCTCTCAAGGGAAAGTCCAACCATCTAAAGAAACTTGGCAGTGGAATGACAAAGTTGAAACAACCATTAGAGCAAAGAAGTCTTGTTATAAGGATTGGCATTAGACTAGAAATATAGAAAACTTAGAAAGATATAAAAGTCCTAAAAAAGAAGTTAAGAAAGCTGTAAACCATGCTAAATTTAAGACCTATGATGACCTTTATTTTTTAGAAAACAATAAAGTACTATTATAAACCAACCAGAACCTCTCATATCATTTAAGTCTTTCACCACAAAAACTTGAATCTGAAAAAAAAACTAATGTCACCATAAACTGGAGAGCAAAACAGAGAAAGATATGGAGAGGCTTCTCCAAAAGAAAATGGGAAAGAAAAGAAAATTTGGCCAAACAGAAACAGCTATACCTAGCCCTTCTTACCTAATCACTCCTCTTCGGCCATTGCACCCTTCTCACTTACATATATGCCATCAAGGAACTTTCTTATATCTTTGTTCTTAACATGGCATTTCTGATTAATCAAGGCAGCTGACCACGAGACAAGTTCAATGTCATTTCCATCCAATACGAGTTCATCCTTGACCTTCTCGGACCGGACAATGGACACACCTTCAAGCATATCCACTTTCCGCACCTTCCCCTCACTGAGAAGTTACAGATCTAGACGCTCTTGTTGCCCTTGGTGATGCTAGCATTGATGGGAAAGTAAGCATAGACGAACCTCATCTTGTTGCGGTAGCCCTTGGTGACACCCTTGATGAGGTTCTCGACGTGGCTGAGGGTGGTGCGGATGGCGGCCATGGTCTTCCTTGATCCAAACCAAGTGTTGATCTTAAGCTTCTTCTTCCCTGATTCATCCTTGATGAGTTGGAAATCCAAATTGAGATGCTTGAAGTTCCTAATGAGCTTCCCTCGAGAGCCCTCCACTTCGATCATCTTAGCTTTCACCTTGATCTTCACCCAGTCCGGGATGTCCATCGTCTCCGATGACATCGTCTTCATCTTTCCCTGCTCCTGCTGCTTCTACCTTCTCTGGATCTTCCTCCTCTTTCGTAAGGGAAAGAGGAGGTGAGATGGGTGTCTACAAAGTTACTAGAATGAAGGACAGGGAACTTAGAGACCTCGATCATGTAAGATGCATTAAAAGTGAGATCAAAGAGTTAGTGAAAGACTAGGTGATTAAAGAAGTTGGGGTTTTTCTTTGTTTCCTTTTTTTTTTTTTTTTTTTTTTTTTTTTTTTGATAATTAATGACTGATTTTTTTTAATGAGAACTGACTGATTTTATGTGAATGGTGGAGCTATTTTCAGAAATTAGTAAATGAGGATCATGTAGGGAATGTTGGCTTAGGAGGATCAAAAGCACTGAGGAGATCAAAGATCATAGATATCTATGTATGATTAAAGTGTATAAAGTTAAAGAGGCATTGAGAAAAATGAAGACATGGAAGGCATTTGGATCAGATGGTATCTGAATTGAGGTTTGGAAATGTATGGGAGACGATAGCTCATCATAGTTAACTAAGCTATTTAACAAGATAATTAGAACTAAAAAATTTGCCAGACAAGTGGAGAAAAAGCATTGCAGTGCCTATCTACAAGAACAAGGGGATATTCAAAGCTACACCAATAATCAAGATTATGAGTCATGCAATGAAACTACCATGGGAGAGAGTGATTAAGCATAAACTAAGACATGTAACTAGAGTGTCAAAAAAACAGTTTCGATTTATGCTAGGGAGATTGACAACTGCATCCATTTTCCTACTTAGGCGAATGATGGAAAAGTATCTTCACTTGTTCCTTTTGATCCACTAGCTGACCTAGTTTCCGTTGATCCGGCAGAAAGGGGGTAGCAGGGGAAAGAGAAGAAGAAAGATCTTCATATGGTCTTTATTTTATTGACTTAGATAAGGCATATGCTAGAGTACCAAGAGAGATTCTTTGGTGAGTTGTGGAAAAAAAAGGGGTCCCAAACACAAACACATATATTAACTTAATTAAGGATATGTATAATGGGATGATAATTAGTGTTAGGACAACCGGGGGATAGACGAACGAGTTTGTGATCACAATAGGCTTACACCAGGGGTTAACATTGACTTGTATCTCTTTGCCTTAGTTATGGTTTATGGATTAGTTGGTTAAGCATATATTGGAGGAGATGCCATCATGTTTGTTGTTTACTGATGATGTTGTGTTGATTGACGAGACTAAAAGGGGGCGAATGCCAAGTTAGAACTATAGAGGCATATTTGAAAATTAATTGGTTTTAAGATAAACCGGACTAATATAGAATATCAAATGGAAATTTAGTAAAAATAGGGGTAGAAATGAAGGAGTAATAAAGACCGATAACCAAGATATACCTAGAGTGAGCACTTTCGTAATCTCAAATAAATCATATAGGAGGGGAGATATATTGTAGAAGATGTTGCTCATAGAAATAGAGCTAGGTGGTTGAAGTGAGAGTGTTGAGATACAGTACATTGAGGGTAGTATTGTTGGAGTAATTACATACAGGTACATGTATAGAATACCCTACTCTATGGTATACCAACTCTCTACAAGTATAAATAAAAATATTTCGTATAGAGAAAGATAACTCTCCAGTACGATTCTCAAAATCATTACCTCCTCTCTCTTCTTTTTCTTCCTTCGTCTTCTTCTTTGGCTCACACACATAATCTAATAATTCAAGTTGGTATCAGAACTAACCAGGGGCCAATGAGAATGTGACAATGTCGAAGAAGAGCTAGACACAGGCTGACGTCAGCTAGGCTGTACCAAGGTGTAAGTGATAGCGGCAAACAGATCTAGGGTCATCGTGATTTTAGAAGAATTGTCATTATTTTTTCAGATTTTTTTGAATCCCGGAGACATGTTTTCCAAGCAGAGCTTAGAAGAAAGTCGAAAACCCCAAATCTGACGAAACTGATCAATCCAATCAGCGGGGTTGTTTTCAATTGATTGGTTTACTTTTGTGGGGATTCATCCAAAAGTGGTCTCACTCAATTTGGTTGAGCATTGGAGATTCGGTGGTAATTTTTCTCCACTTGTGTTAACGCCTAGCTCTTGTTTCACGATTTTTTGAGCATTTTTTATTATTTAAAATTCCTCTTTGTGTCCGATCATGATGGATCCTCTTGTTTCTTGCTATATTGATCTTGTGTGCATGATTGTGATATTTGTGAGAGTTTTAGCACATGTTTGAAGTTGTTTAAGTATGTCTGCTCATTGTCCAAGACATTTCTGGCCTTGGAGTGGTGCGTGTTTTGTGGCAACGATGTGTATTGGCCTGTGTGGGTCGTATTAGGTGATTTTTCAGCTTGTGATTGTTGGTTTTTCGTGGACTAAAACATGTCTGAAGAAAATCAAAAGTCAGGTCAGAGCCCCAAAGAATCGAGCAAGGGTGATACGGGCAACTCTCTTATCATAGGAGAGTCCTCCCAGGTATAAATTACTATTGTAAAGTTTGATGGCAGCAATTATCTTACGTGGTCCAAATCAATTGTATCTACATTCAAGGTAAAGATAAAGAGGAATATTTAACAAGCGAGATTGAAGTTCCTCCCAATAGTGATCCTAAGTACCATAAGTGGAAGACAAAAAATGCCATGGTTATGGACTACTTGTTCATTGTTAAATTCCATGAAGCCCAAAATCAATGATCACTATTTGTTCCTAGAAACGGGTCACCAAATCTGGGGGTCCGTGTCTAAGGCCTATTTAGAGATTGGACACATAACTAAAGTGTATGAGTTAAGACAAAAAATCGCACAGTTCAAACTTATTATGCCTCTTTGAGGAAGTTGTGGGAGGAACTGGAACATTATACCACTTACCGTCCTAGTGTAAAAGATGTTATAGCCTACAAGAAGCATGTTAAGATACAAGTGTTTGAATTTTTGGTTGGTTTAAATTATGAGTATGAGCAAATCCGAGTTCAGATCCTGAATATGCCTCTTCCTCCTTCCTTAGATGAGGTATATGCAAATGTACACAGAGAAGAAAGATGACAGAGATTGATGAACCTGTTGTCTTTAGTGGAGAAATCAACTTTTGTCACAACCTCCAGCCAAGGTGGTTGTGGGGGTTCCACTACACAAGGTCGTGGTGTCAAATTTGGTACTTCCTCAAATGATCGGGATCGACATAAGTGTGAGTATTATGGTCAGTCTAGACACTAAGGACCAATGTTGGGGTTTGCATGAACGTCCAAAGGACCTACCTCTACGTTTGTTTCAGCGAGGCGAGTTTGATTATACTAGAGGTGGGTCTAATTCTAGTAGAGGCAGTGGGAGATTTGGCAGTGATAGACCCAATGCACATTCTGTAGCATCCAAATCTTCAGAGATCGTACCTACAACTCCACCCTCTGTCCCATCAAATGGCAATTTATCACGGGAGGAAATTGAGGTCTTCCATCAATTTGTTTCTAAGCTTGAGACTCCTTTAGCAGTACCTAACTCTTCTTTTGCGGCTTCCACTTCAGGTATATTTGCATCAACCTTCCCCGCATCTATTTCCACTTCTCAAGACTCCTAGATCATCGATTCAGGAGCCTCTCACCACATGACCTATATATTCTCCCTCTTTACATCATATCATATCAGTTCTGGGAAAGACAAAGTCCATATTACGGATGGGTCTTACTCATCTATTGCAGGGCATGGTGATAAACCTACTACTTCCACTTTATTGTTGTTGTTCATTCTTCATGTACCTAACTTTACCTTAATTTATTATATATTTGTCATCTCACCAAGAGTCAACTATAGTGTTACTTTCATCCCTTTTTTTTTTTTTTTGAATCATTCCTTGTTTGTTTCAGGACTTGGAGACAAAGACGACTATTGGTATGGGGCAAGAGAATGATGGTCTCTATCTTTTGGATTCAGCTTCTCAGACATCAGTAGCATCTTCAACAATAAAGAGGAAAATCTCCCTTACTATTAAAGATGAATAGTTACAGTGGCACCATCATCTCTTTGTTAGGGAAGCTTTTTCCCAAATTTCAGTTTTCTTCTAATGAGTTTCATTATGAACCTTGCCAATTAGCAAAACACTGTCGTTCAATTTACCCATTGAGTAATAATAGAAGTTTGTCTACATTTGCTAGTGTTCATTCTGATGTTTAAGGGTCTTCCCCAGTTACTTCTCTATTTTGTTTTCGTAACTTTGTTAACTTCATAGATGATTATTCTCAGGTTACATGGGTGTACTTGTTAAAGAAAAGCGATGTGTGTACTACATTTAAATACTTTTATAACATGATCCATACACAATTTGGCACCATACTTCATATTCTTCAGTCAGATAATGGGGTAGAGTACCTCTCTAGCTTTCTTTCTTCCTTCTTTGATGAGTCTAGGATTGTCCACTAGACCACTTGTCCGAACACTATTGAGCAGAATGGGGTAGCTAAGCATAAAAAAAGATACTTGAAATTTCTTGTGCACTCATGTTTACAAGGAATGTGCTTAAGACCTTTTAGTTTGTTGTCATTCAAACAGCAGCTTACCTCATGAACAAGATGCCCTCAAGAGTCCTCTCTTCAAAATCTCCTCTACAGATTCTATCTCCTAAAACTTCTTTGTTATCTCTTTCCTCAAAAATGTTTAGGTGTATTTGTTACGTGCATATCTCTAAATCCGATCGCACTAAACTAGACTGAAAAACACTTAAATGTGTCTTTTCATGCTATGGTGTTGATCAAAAGGAATACAAGTGCTTTCACCCACTTACCCGCAGAAAGTTTGTTTCTCGGGATGTGATATCTTTTGAGTCTATTCCCTTCTTTTCTTCGAGTAAGATCTTTAGGGGGGAAGTTCAGGTGAAGAGTTATCTTCTCCTCAATTCCACTTTCTATTCCAGTTCCCTCCTATCATTTTGATGGTAGTGGTGCTAGTAAAAAGGGGGAGATTTAACGTTAAGTATACACTCAAATAAAGAAGCAAGGTGATCCAAATCAGCAAAAGGTGATCCAAATCAGCAAGATGGTGATCTAAATCAGCAAGGTGAACAGAATCCTCTTGTCCTCATTCAAGAGTCTTCTTTGGATTCAATTCCTGAAACAGGTAACATATCTACCTCCCCTAAGTTAGTAGATGATGATTCTAACATACCTATTGCTCTCAAAAAGGGTGTAAGATCATGCTTTATCTTCTTTCCGGAACTATGTTGTTTCCTTATCCTTAGTCACTATTCCTCACAATGTACCTGAAGCTCTATTACAACCACAATGGAGGGCTGTTATGGAAAAGGAAATGAAAGCCCTAGAAAAGAATTGTACATGGGACTGGGAGTTGGTTGATCTTCCTTCTTGGAAGATGACAGTTGGGTGAAAGTGGGTATTCACTGTGAAGCATAAACCAAATAGGTCAGTTGATAGGTACAAGGCCTGTCTAATTACAAAAAGATACACACAGATTTTTTGTATCAATTACCAAGAGACCTTTGCCACTGTGGCAAAGATGAATTTAGTACCGGTCCGAATTTCACTTGTTACAAATCAAGGATGGCCTCAACTCCAATTTGACATGAAGAATGCATTCTTACAACACGATCTAGAAGCGGAAGTATACATGGATACACCACCTGGGTTCTAAATGCCAAGTGCAAGAGGCAAAGTATGTAAGCTGAAAAAGGCATTGTATGATTGAAAACAATCACCAAGAGCTTGGTTTGAAAGGTTCTGGGCAGCCATGATTAAGAATTGGTATAAACAATATCAGTCATATCATATATTGTTTGTCAAGAGACTAGGTCAAAAGGTGACTGCTCTTATTATATATGTTGATGACATTGTGGTTACAAGCAATGATGAAGTGCAAGTAGCACAGCTTAAGAGCAGTATAACTAGAGAAAATGAAATCAAGGATCTTGGTCCTCTTAAGTATTTCCTTGAAATTGAAGTTGCAAATCCTAGACAAGGAATTTTTATTTGCTAAAGAAAATATGTCCTGGATTTGTTAAAGGATTCAGAAATGGAGTATAAGTCATGTGCTACACCCATTGAAGTAAATCACAGACTTAAAGAAGATAGCAGTGAAATGTTTATCGATGCTAGTAGATATCAACGACTTGTGGGGCGTCTTATCTATTTTTCCTTAACCAGACTAGACATAACATACGCAGTGGGTGTGATTAGCCAGTTTATGCATGCTCCCACACAAATTCATATGGAAGTTGCATACAGAGTCCTAAACTACTTGAAGGGTTTCCTAAGGAAATGAATTTTGTATGAGAGGTATGAACATCAAAGAGTAGTTGTGGGCCTGTGGCAACATATTCAGATGCAAATTAGGTTGGTTCCTTAACTAACAAAAGATCTACTTCAAGCTATTGTTCCTTTGTTTGGGGGAATCTTGTTACATGGCGTAGCAAGAAACAATCAGTGGTGGCTAGGTCCAGTGCAAAAGCTAAATTTCGATCTATGGCCAATAGGATTTGTGAACTTCTATGACTAAAGATGTAACTTGATGAACTTGGATTACTTGTGAAGGGTTCAATGAGTCTTTTTTGTGATAATAACGCTGCCATCAGCATTGCACATAATCCAATGCAACATGATCAGACAAAGCATGTGGAGATTGATCGGCACTTCATCAAGGACCATATCAAGACTAGCCGTATCTACATTCCTTTTGTCCAGACTAAGTATCAACTTGCGGACGTCTTTACAAAAGGGCTTAGTGGAGCTCATTTTTCATACATTATAGATAAGCTGGGAATGTTGGATATCTATTCGCCAGCTTGAGGGTGAGTGTTGAGATACAGTACATTAAAGGTAGTATTGTCAGAGTGATTACATACATGTACAGCGTACCATACTTTGTGGTACACCAACTCTCTACAAGTATAAATAAAAATAATTTGTATAGAGAAAGATAACTCTATAATACGATTCTCAGAATCATTACCTCCTCTCTCCTCTTTTTCTTCTCTTTTTCTTCATCGTTCTTCTTCTTCTTTGGCCGAAACACATAATCTAATAATTCAAGTAAACGATGTTGCTAGAGTGATGTGTGATAAATGAATACCACCAAACTCGAAAGGACAATTTTATAAGACAGCTACAAAACCAGTCATGCTTTATCGGAAAGAATGTTGGGCAGCCAACAAACAAGACATACATAGAATGAGTGTGGCTGAAATGAGGAAGTTGAGATGGATGAGTAGCAAGACTAGAAAGGATAGATGAGTAACACCACCTCACATGTAAAAAAAATCAAGATAAAACTTCAGTTCTCCTTGCTTTCCCAATTATAACTCCAAGTCCATGTTTTCAATTTATAATTGTTACTGCCCACGTATTTTTACTATCACTTTCATGGGTAAAATGTAGAAAAGGGGAAAAAATGGAACAGCAGTTGCAACAAAAGAAAAAGAAAAACCAAGGTTTTCCAACAGTCAGTTGTATCAGAATCATAGAGATTCAAAAAGGTTCATGCTGGAATTAGAAACAAATATGATCAAAAAGTAACATTTCTTTCTGAGTACATCTATGAAAAAAATAAGAAACTAGAAATTTGCTAATGGATGTCTCATAGTACCTTCATCACCATAACATCAGCCAATTCGCCAAACTGGCTCATGTACTGTCTTAGACCTTCACTATCGACATCCCAAGGAATACCCAATACCTGCAAAACATTAGAAAGTAAACAGTTGACATGATCAAATGCATATAAGAGCATTTTAAACAGTTAAAAGCTCAACCTACCACCAGTTTTTTTCCTCCAAGACACATTTTTGTTTCTCTCACAACCTGTGGTGCAAAATCACCCACAACATGATAGAATCAGCCTCAAAGTGATGATCTAAAGTAATAGCCACATCATATCTATAACAAACAAAGCAACCAAATGAATTTTTTTCTTTTCCTTCTTTAACAAATATTCTACACTCCTAACAGCCACCAAGGAATCCTGAATCAGCATTTCAAGGATGAGAATCATATAGGAGTCATCATAAAGATTATCTACCAACTGCATAGTAAAAGGAAAGTGATTTGATGCGAAAATTGAATACCAAGTGGGACTCACACATGGTTTGGTGGGGTCCACATGTAGACAGCCATGGGGAACCACCTTTGCCAGTCACATGAGTCTTTTAGTCGTTAGTAGTCCTTTAGTAGTCTTGATTTTGTATTTTTAGATGTTATAGGACATAGGAGGTATTTAATTATTCATGGTATTAAAGTCTTACAAGTCTTACAAAACCAATTTCTTGAAGTTTCTGTCAAACCCACACTGTTTTCTTGTTTGTTTTTTTTTTTTTTTAAGAAATGTTGAAAATTCCACAACCTAAATATATGGGCAGGTTCAAATTTGAAATCTCCCCATAGCGTACCTCTTTTGAGAATTTTTTTTTTGGGTTTTGTAAATGATGCAGTACAAGGGAGAAAATACCAAAAATAGATGTGGAATAATTCTCAATGCCTCAAATAATTGAAAATAAAGTATGCAGATGCAAAATAAATCAAAATTTGAATTTAAATTCACAAATAGCCAAGAAATCAAAGAATAAAATTTTAAAAAGGGGTTAGGACGTAAAAGAACAGAAAAAGATGAGAAAATAGAAGAAATATCTCACAGGGTATTTTTTGTAATTTTGAAATTAGCAAAATGCCCCTCTAATGCGTCAAAAAATTCTGAAATTTTTATAGCCATTTCTGACTTTTTCAAGGTTCTACGATTAAAATTTTATTAATTTCCGACAAGAATTGATAGGTTAAATCACAAAATTTCAAAAACTTTAAGGCGCTTTAATAGAGGTTTAAGAAGAGAAAGAATAAGAAGAAAATGACCACAGCCACAAGGGTGCTACAACCAACATGGAGAGAAGAAGGAAGCCTAGGAGATGGCATCAACCCTTGGAGAGGAAAACATGGCTACAGCCACACCTTGGGAACACCCAAATCTTTAAAAACATGTTTATTTTTCACTATTTTTCTTTCCCTTATCTTCTTCTTCTCCTTCTTCTTCTTCTTCTTATTAAACCTCCATTAAAGCACCTTCAAGTTTCTGAAATTTCGTAATTTAATACATCAATTCTTGTCAAAAATTAATGAAATTTTAACTATAGAACCCTAGAACATGTCAGAAACGGCCATAAAAAATTCAAAATTTCCTGACACATCAAAGGGACATTTTGGCAATTTTGGATTTTCTATCCAAAATTACAAAAATACTCTTTTAGGATCTTTTCTTCTATTTTCTCATCTTTTTCTGTTCTTTCGCATCCTAACCTCTTTTTTTAAATCTTATTTTATGTTTCTTGGTTATTTGTGAATTTAAATTCAATTCTTGATTTATTTTACTTCTGCATACTTTATTTTCAATTATTTGAG
>JAOXJP010228791.1:0-11061 GCA_025762735.1 Platanus orientalis | reverse complement strand
CTAATAAAACAAAGAGAAAACAAGTAAAAAATAAAGACTAAAGGATATGAAATGATGATAAAATATAAGCATATCAGATTACCCACAGCCTCCTGTAATCTTCCCCAAAAACTAGGAAGTGAATCTTGTGTCTCGGTCTGATACGATGGTCACAGGGACTCCGTGTAACTGACTATCTCCTTAATGTATAGCTTGGCCAATTCATCCATTTAAATGGCAGATCGAATGGCAAGGAAGTAGGCAGATTTTGTAAGTCAATCCACAATGACCCATATGGTGTCCTTTCCGCTTCTAGATCTTGGAAAACCGGTGATGAAATCCATGGTGATATGCTCCCACTTCCATTTTGGAATTGGAAGTGGTTGTAAGAGTCTAGTTGGGTTTTGATGTTCTTCTTTTACCTTTTGGCACACTATGCAACTAAGGACGTAATGTACGATCTCACGATTCATGTTATTCCACTAGTACCTAGTCTTCAAATTTTGGTACATCTTGGTACTCCTTGGGTGAACAGTATATTGGGTTTTGTGCGTCTCATCTAAGATGTTCCTTTTCAATTCCGGATCATCAAGAATGCACAACCAACCTCGAGAATATAACCATTCATCAGACTGAATCTAGAAATCAAGTTTCAATCTGTTGGCCACATCTTCCCGGATTTTTGTGACCTAAGCACCCTTCTTTTGACTCTCAATGACCCCCTTAATGAAGTCGGGTTGAATGATAAGACTTGCTACCTTAGCCCTAAGGGTAGCTCTCTCAGTGGGTATTTTCACTGCGGTGTCCTGGACACTGTTTGATGATTTATGACTTAAGGCATCAACAACCACATTAGATTTCTTTGGATGACATTGGATAGTACAATCATAGTCTTTCAGGGGTTCCATCCACCTCTGTTGTCTCATATTTAGATCCTTCTAGGAGAATAGGTATTTTAAACTTTTGTGATTAGTGTATATTTCAAATTTCTCTCCATGCAGATAGTGCCTCCAAGTCTTAAGTGCAAAAACCACGGTTGCCAACTCCAAGTCATAAGTTGGATAATTCTATTCATGCCTCTTTAACTGTCGAGAAGCATATGCGACAACCTTACCATGTTGCATTAACACACAACCCAATCCATTATAGGAAACGTCACTGTAGATCACAAATCCTCCAGTTCTGGATGGGATGGTAAGTACAGGTGTTGTCATTAGGCAGGTCTTTAATTTCTCAAAATTGCTTATACATTTTTCATCCCAAACAAACTTAAGGGCCTTCTACAAACCTTTGATAATACTCAGCCAATCCCAAGAAGTACATTCTTCGATTTATCCCACTTCATGTGAAAGGTGGTACAATTTCAAGGATTTTCTATAATGACTCAAACTAATATATATATATATATATATATATATATATATATATATATATGTACAAATTGTTTGCTCATATAACAAGATCCTCTTTTATGCTTAATTGTTATTACATATGTATTGATTTCTCTTGAAATTGATTTGGTTATGTTAGATACATGTATGTATATATTGTATAATGGGTGTGTGTGTGTGTGTGTATGTGTTTTCTAGCTTTGAAATCTCTCATTACATGAGTTGTGAGCTAATTCACATTATTTAACATTTTTTCAGATAAGGATACTTCGTTTACTTATCTATTGTTTTTGGTCCACATCGTTGGATATCAACCACTAAGAACAAGTAGCGGAAAATGAGAAAAAGGGGGACAACCACATTACTTTAAAAAAAAATGTATCATGTAAGACTTTGTAATAAATAGTATTTGGGGACATAAAAACATTTCTAGAACTTAATTAATGATGATTACCTTTATTTAGATTTTTTTAATGGAAAATATATTAAGTTACTCTTAGCAAGATAGCGTCCCGAATCCGATTAATGGATTTCTTGGGCTCGGAGCGTTACAATTTGTGAAAAATCTGTTGATATCAAAACACTTTAAAAAGTAATTCTTCTACCTAAGCTATCCAAATCCATTCTTTTACTATAATTTATGGTATTGTTAATTCTAAAGAAAAAATAACCACTCTGATGCAATCCCTTGGGGTAAATAATATTGCTTAATTTCTATTACAAAATACTTAAAAACAATATTTTACAATGATAAAATATATTAAAAAAAAAATGCTACACACACATATTTGGGATATGTTCAAAGTAAACTATTGAATTACAAAAAGACCAATGTGATGAGAAGACAATAGTTTTCAATTTAAGATATTTGGTATTCATTTGTCTATCAGACAAAAATGTTTAACAACCATTTGTTTATTTGTGATTAAGTTTATGAAATTGTGTTGTTAACTTAATATGTAAATTATAAAATCACAAAGTAAATTTCAAAAGATGGATAAATATCATAAGACAATACTATCTAGATTGAGCCATAGAAACAAATATTAACAGCCACATTGGCATCCACAGCCATAGGAAATGCGTGTAAGGATGAATAGCAACGCTACTAAAGAAATCATGATACGAGTACACTTGGTATTACAACTATATGAAGAAGTAGTATTATAACCACCTTGTTTAAACAAAAATGAAAACTTCAAGACAAAGTTTAAAGATTGGGATCATATCCGAATTGAAATTAGATAGGATTGGTTTATAAACTCAAGATCAAGATCAGATCAACCAACTCAATGTGAATTAGAAAGGCTTAATTGGTCAGATCATGTGATCCCAACAAATAACCCTTGGCAAGTAAGAACAAATAATTTTAAAAACACACTCCAAGTCGCTAAACCACCACTGGGAGAAAAAATAAAGTCACTTATCTACCACCTGGAAACAATATCTCTAACAGAGTAAGGAAAGGGCCCATGAGAACTGTCAGACCATCAAACAATGCATAAAGAGGTGATCAACATATTCCTCCTTTTTCATGCACATCACATACTTAATCGTCAAATTTCATCATCTACCCTTTAAATAATTTAGGGTAACAATTTTATCTAAATAAGTTGTCATAATGAAAGAAACTATGAAGGAGTTCCTGAACCCCAAGTGTCCTTGTAAGAAAACAACTCAGAATTGGAATTTTTAAGACCAAGAAAGAAATATTTAGTGTGAAATTGTCCTTATTATTGATACTCCAAACTTAACCATCACTCAAACCTAGCTTAAACCCATAAAGCAAACATATAAACCTTCCCCAATCCCCAGTTTCCCAATCCTTCGGGCTCCTTCTCAACTTGGGCACCCACACACCCCCCACCCAAGTCATAAAGTTCTCAACAGTAGATCCACAGTTGTTAATAGCCACATCATTGACAACTCCGAACTGATATCTTTATACCATAAGTCTTCCCAAAAACGAATGACCTCCCTTGAAGCCAAGTTAAATCTAATAAATGAAATTCTTCTCGTCATATGGGTTCCCACCAATAGGTGATTAGGGCTATCAATGAGCTGAGCTCGTCATGAGGTAAGCCTGAATCCCTAATTAAGCTCATTTAACTAAGTGAGGCTTAGGCTCAATTGCTAAAAGCTCAACTCGTTAAGGTTCTTACGTATTATTAATACATATAAATATAGTTTATTATATAATATATTTAAAAATTAAATATGTTTATACATGACTTGTACATATATAACTTGTTATAAAATGGGTTTTCAGCTTGTTTCAACTACTTATGCATTTAGCATTAGTAGTAGGTTTGGCGAATGGGGTATAGAACTTTAAGATTAGGGCCTAAAGCAATAACCTAACATTTTGGTAAGTCAAGCCAAACCCAAACAAAGCTCATCGTCTCAGGTTTGTGAGGAGTTGGGCAAAGCTTAGCTCAACTCATCTCGTCAACACCCCTATAGGTGATCATCATATTTAGCATATTGATGGGGGGAAATTACATTAAGGATCCTACTAACTGATCCCAACTAATTGTTGTTGACCTGACCCTAGAAAGACTGAACCCTGAAAGTCCCAAGGGGGGCCGACCCAAAACCTCCTCCGACATAGATATCAAAACCCCCAACCCTAACACAGAACGATCCCCGGGTTACGGACTCGGGACATCCTGCTGATCACCTCGACCATCGCTCAATACCCCACCCCAAGAAAAAACCATCAAGGCCTATAGCCCCAGGACCTCGGGGGATCCCAATTGCTAAGAGGTGACGACCTCGACCAACTCAGCCTAAGGATAAGTCTGATCCAAAAAACCGTTATACTAGATAGAATATCGTCTGCAAAAGACCTGCCAACTCTGAGAAAAAGACAGAGAGGACAGGAGAGACGTGACCAAGAACGTAGGCAACAGTGCCACGTGAGAACGTGGGGGGAAAGCGACAAACGAGATTTACCTTGATATGCCCAGCTCGAGCCTATAAATACAGGTGAGTTCGTCTTCCAGGTATGAGATATCAGAGAAAACACCCTAAGGAGAAGAGTTCTGTTACAGTCCTCCTGCATTTCTGACTTGACCATCGGAGAGCTAGAAGCCGGTGACCTGTCGGCCCTAGCTTCTTGATTTCTCCTCTTTTCTTGTGTGCAGAGCCCGTCTCGTTGAAGATCTGTACCAACCATTGGACCATCTAATTGGCGTAGAAGCAGCCCGTTAGATCGACACACCATCACATATAAATCTTCTTTTAGGTTCTTCTCCCAAGCAATATATGAGTATTCTTTGGTGAAACCATAAAATCTAAAATAAAACAAAGAGTATAAATCTTACAGTTCAATTTAAAACCCTTTAACTGCCGATCATATAAAATATTTTCAATCTCAAAATTTACATAAAATACAACAAAATAAAGTCTATATAAAAAATAAAAATAAAAACCTTTTCTATTTTTCCATTTCCATGTAGCTAGTTTCTACCCTTTTTGTTAGGAAAAAGACTCGGTGGGACTAATATTGATTTAAACATCACTCTCCTACATTGAGGTAATCATGTGGAGCTCACCAATATACTTAATTCCAATGCAATGGTTATCATTGGTGGTATCAGAAGAGGCTAGTATCAGTTTTCTTTTCTTTTTCAATGCTCTCTCTTTCCCACCCTCTTTCAGAGCTAATGGTTGACTGCTGAAGCAGCTACCAAGCCGTGCATGAAGGTGCTATTTCGGGTAGCCAAAGTGCCAAGAGGATCCCCTTAGGATTTGGTACCACCCCTTAATGAACGAACAAGGTCTACCCAGCATTAGGTATGGACACATCAGTGCCGAAAAGTGAAAAGCAAACTCCAAAAAAAGTATAAATCACTTTTTTGATGCTGATGTGTCCGCGGACCTATTCATTCATCAAGGGATCACACCAAATCCAAGATGTTGAGGATCCTCACCTGTCCACAGATTAAGATGCACGGATTTGGTGCATCTCCTTGATGAACGCCTAAGGTCCACTCATATGCAGGGATGGACACATGGCTCGAAAAAAGTGATTTACATTATAGGGATGAATTGCACTTTTTCGAGTCATGTGTCCATATAGGCAGACCTTAAGCGTTTGTTAAGGAGCACACACCAAATCCCAGGGGATTAATCTATCAGGACAGGAGACTTGACACATACCCCCAAAAAAGTGAATTTTCACTCTTTTTGAGGCATGTGTCCATCTCCTGCCCCAAATTAATCTGTGGGCAGCCAGCCAAACCAGGTTATAGAGAGAAGCAGCGCCCACCAACTGGTTTCAGGTTAAGTGATAGGCCGCCACGTTCTCTATATTACCTAAAAGATGCAGCATTCACCATTTGTGATGCACATGAGAAACGCAGGCTCCATCAGTCATTGCAATTCTAATTGCCAGTTTTTACGTGTAAGCGTAGAAGTGTAACGCTCCTGAATCAACCCATATATTCATGTTGGCCAAAACACCCTTCTGGTGACTATTTATTTAGAGACTCTTCAAGGCCGGGACCTGGGTTAGCCAACAGGATACCCAAGACAAAATGGAGCCCATGAGAAGCTCCCATGTTTCGGCCCAACCATAGCCCATTGGAAGTTATCAAGGACCTCCGATCCTCTCCCACCTCTTTCTTTCTTCTTAAATTTCTTTTAAACCATGAAAATGTGATCATAAGAGGAATGTTTATGTCAATGCTACCTACTCTTAATCATCCTTAGGTCATGCTACAGTTGCTATTTTCTATCCAACAAATTAGTAAGATTTATGGTATATAGAGGTCACGTGTTCGAGTCCAACGTATCAACCCAAAAGAAGGAGGCAAAAGATCAGATATAATTTGTTTAATAGAGCAATAAATTTATAAGCATAATTGTGATGATTCCATGTTAAGACATTGGCATTCATGTTAGGAGTCAATGACCAGCTTACAATAGGCTTCACCTAGGAATCTTTATCATTAAGAAATTATTAAAATTAATTTCCAGAAATAAACCCATTGAAGACTATTACAATCATGTTAGGATGCCTATCTGTAATATGAAGTGATACACTTTTTATATAATGTGATAAATGATCCCCCCCCCCCACACCTTTTATAGAAAAACTAGTTTTAAAAAATAGAAGGAAAAAATAAAAGCTTTTCGTTGTCGTTTTATTGTCGATATTTTAAAATAGCGTTATGGTCAGGTTGTACTTTTGTGACCCTTCTTCAAATACTTTGGCAATGTCCGGATTCTCATTTTATGTCGTTTTACGGTAGATACTTAGGAATAATATTACGAACAAAGTAAGCTTTTGCGATTGAATTTTCTATGAAAAATGGCTGTCTTCTTGCGGTATATTGTATTATAGTTGATACGTTAGAACATTTACATGGCCTAAGTGTATTTTCGTGATTGAAGCTTCTTCTCCAAATATTATGAGTTTCATTGTATTAAAAAAAATATCAAGCAATAAATCCGTGGGTGAAGGTATGGTCCATAATTATAGGCTGTAAACAACGAAAGGGCTGAATTAGTTCTATCCATAGGTTGCAGAATTGGAAAAGCAGAACTCTTTGATAGGTTGGATCCATAAAATGGTTTGCTTGCAAATCTACTTTTTCTTTGAACTGTATTCATGGTATATGAGAATGCCACTGTTTTCATCTTGGGCTGGGCCTTAAAACCCACTGGGCTTCTATTAAAACAAGAACTTCTTAGTAAGTTATTGGACTTCATTATTCTTTAATAGGAAAAAAAGTGGGTTTCCTTTGCACCATTGAAAAAGAAGACAAAGAATTATAAGGAGAAGGGAGTATTTTGTAATTTCAATTGACGTGATTCTCTTCCAATTTCATTTGTCTGAGCTAAGATAAGAAGAGTCAAAAAAACAAACTGACTAGCAGAAGAACAGCAGAAGATGGATTGAAGGTAAGTCCTACTACATGACCAGAGAACTCTACTTTCCTGCTTTCTCTTTTCAATATTATTTTTTTTTATATTTTTATATCTTGTTACGAAGTTTGAGTCCCCCATTTAGAGAAACTTACTTTTAAAAAAGAAATATTTAATTTTCCCTTTTCTTCACATGAAGGACAATACGTAGTTATTATAATTAAAATTTATGTATAAGATTATACGTAGATGTTCACATAAATTTTTTTTTTTCCTCATAACTCAAGTCCAGAGAAGATCTAAAATTAAAATATTTCCATAAGAAGTAACAGAAGTAGTCCCTGCTAAAACAAAGTCACAAAATCCATTAATTAAAGATGAAAGCTTGAACTTCTAAGCAGTAGATATTATATGTCTGTGCTGGTGAATTTGGGGTACCTCTTATTCTTTTTGGAGCAGAAAATTATACTTCGTTGAAATGAGCATGAAAATTAATGATAAATTTTAAAGTGGGTTAGTTCTGATCCCGTTGAAATCTGACAAAAACGATTGATTTTGGATTTAAAATCGAATACTAAGAAGGAAAAAAGAAGGGAAGTGTAGAATATATAGTTATTAGCATTGCATGCAAAGCGCAATTAAAGATGGACTTGTGTTCGATCTGACGTGAATTGATTGGAAATCTGAAAATTCCTTTTTTTTTTTTTTTTTCCATGTTGCATGTTAGGGTTTTAGGAGAGAAGGTTGATTGTTTATTTAAGATGGTATCAGAATAGGCTTTAGGTCGTGAGTTCAAATCTCCATGTGGACACAATTATTCTTTTGAGTTCTTTGTGTGCATGTATGCATGTTGAGCTCCTTGTTCCCCCCGCTCCCCGCGCTCGTTGTCCAAGAGTGTCCCTATTCTTGGGGAGTGTTGAAATATATCAAGTATATTAACTCCAACCTCTCCTACAACCTTCGGGTTTAAGAGAGATGGCTAATTGCTTTATTTAAGATGAGAATATATTAGAGAACAATCTATAACTCACAACTAAAATCAGTTTAGAATTGCCAGCTCTTTGTCATTGAGAGAGTCCATTTGAGTGTAATGGGTTCGGATTATCTTCCTTCAAATGTTCTTATGTCTTTCATATCCTCCATCTCCACATTTATGCACAGTACAATAGAATCTGTTCAAAGGGTACGTTGTCCATGATACATGTTTGATATGCTGAGGATTCACATTACTGCTTCTTGTTCTTCTCCATGAGATCAATCCACAGGTGGTTCTGGTGTATATCTTGATAGTAACTTCAGTTCATGGATGTTTCATTGATTGGTTAGAGCCTTTTAAGCATAGTTTTGTTTTGTTTTCAAACATTTTATTGTACAGATCATAATTTGATCCCATTGGTTGGTGTTGGGTGTTATCCAAAATAACAAAATTATTTTACAGCTTAGAAAGTTTCCCGTGCACTTCTCAACATGTCGTTCATTCGATTTTCTAAAGCCAGAAATTGTTGCTACATTTTTCCATTAAGGGCTCTACTGGTTTGTTCATTATGCATAGTTAAGGTGTTGTTTTTTAATTATGGTTGTGCTTCAAGGGATTATTCTGAGACAGACAAACTTTTGCGAGTCTTTACAAAAAGGATTGAATTATCAGAACTTCCTATGATACCAATGGTGGACTTCAACTCTGGTAGCAAAAGACTAAAGTTGCACTAGGGCAGCTGGGTTCACTTTCTAATTAAATACTCATAGCTCAGAGAATTAGTTTAGGGTTATGGGTTAGTGATGCACAGGGTTTAGGCTATGCATGGTTTGGAAAATATGAAGTTGACGTAGACATAATAGACAGCTGGAAAATTGTGATAATATGTGAACTAATGGCTGCTGGTTGCACAGGGCAACAAAAGGAAGCATGATTCAGGTGCGGATAGGCTAGGATTTGAAATTAACGAGGACTGAGTCAGGAGAGCCAGTGATTGTAATGGAAATTAGGGTTAAAGATTCAATTGGAGTTTAGATTGGGTTCCAAGAGTTAATTAGGGCACTCTAACTGGTTTTGGGCAAACATTTGGGTTAGGGGTTTAATGGGACTGTAGTTAAAGGAAAAGATGGGTTTTGTAATATAAAAAATTCAAGATAAGCTAGATTAAAACAGAATAAAGGCGGGAGTGCATTTTTATTAAATTAAGAGTCAAATTTGAACATAGTTGAGTTTGATGACCAAGAGATACCCCAGACTGACTATTTCCATTATTGTGAGCTAATCATTCATAAGGAGCGAGATTAAAGACGTTGTTGTTGGTAAAATTAGAGTGGGTTTGATGAAGTAGACATGAATTTCTGAAGTACCGTGTGATTGGTGAATATTATTAAAAGAGAAGATTTTTTATTTTATTTTATAGTAAAATAGTTATTAAACCATCATGTTTTATGAAACAAGATGCTGTGCAGTCAAGAAATACCGCATACATAAAATGCCCCTTGGATTTGGTAGGACAACTTAAAGTTAGCCTAAAGCAAGAATGACATTAAGCTATGACACATCAGTGCCAAAAAGTGAAAAGCATCCACTTTTCCGGTGCTGATGTGTTTGACCCTAACGTCATTTTTATTTTAGGCTAACTATAAATTGTTCTACCGAATCCTGCCCGCATAAATTGACTATAGCTGAGATTGAGATTACAATGTTGAGATGGATCAATAAGCAAGGACATAATAATAATAATAAAGTAGATGAGTTTGCAGAAAATAAAGGTCACTCTATGTGTAACAAACACCAATGATAGAACTGATTAGAAATAGTGTTGTGATGCAAGTTGAAGGTGTTGTTATAAAAAAAAAAAGGTGTTAAAAGTACAAAGGAAAGCCAAAAAGAACTTGCTCCAAGTAGAGAGAAAAGACATGATAGTTAATGATATCTTATGGAAGATAAGGCTCTATATAAAAAAGGTGGAACATGATTTGATTAGGTGACCTACGTAGTTGAGATTAATTTTATTGAGTTTGAGGGTATGCAGCTGAGCTATTTAAAGCCTTTACTTTAAACCCTTGTTTTCCCATTTGAACCCTTCAGTTCTTGAAATTAATATAGAGAAATAGCATACATCTTTGAAATATCGGTTACATATAGTGGGCATAGATTTTAGTTCAGGCATTTCTCATGAAAGACATTAATGTATGAAAGGGCACATTCAAATATTCAATAGACCCTAAAAAAAATAAAAAAAAAAGACCATCATATGAAATGGGTATTGAAGTCTCCTGCAAACAGAAAGTGCAATACAATTGAAGCTTTCTGGATAGGATTTTATGGTGGGACTGAAAATATGATGAATGATCCAATCATCTTAATCTTCTAATTAATAGGAATTGTTATAGATTACCACGCTTGTCATTCTTAACTCTTGAAAGGGTACAATTGATTAAATGGTTAGGATCATCTAACTGGTCTTACTTCTTTCTAACAAAATCTTATATATAAGGGACACTGGTTGAGTGGTTCAGAGAGTGATAACATTCTGCACCTACTTTTTTATTATTACTAACCCGTATTATTATAAGATATGATAGCAACAGTACCATAGCTGAATTGGATTTTTTTGTTTGTTTTTTGGGTCAAGATTTCTTGGAGTTTATTGCAAACGAAGTTAGAACCTTCCACCTCTCCGGTTCCCAAATTCTTGTTGAAAGAGCTGTACGTTCTACCTTCCACCTACCAGTTTGCTTGAAAATACATAAATGCCCTCAACCACACTAAAAATTAGGTGAGAACGAATCTTGTGAGAACTGTGAAAACGGCATCAGGATATGGACACATCAGTGC
>JAOXJP010228790.1:0-11061 GCA_025762735.1 Platanus orientalis | reverse complement strand
TGTGAAAGATCTTTTTGAGAGGCGGGAGTTGGATTGGAAAACATGGTTTCTTTTTTAATTGGTATGGCTGTAGTTTCGGAATATGTTATGGATTTAAAAGGAGGAAGAGTAGAATTAATTATTTGTTCTTTTGAAGTTTGCCATTGATTTAAAGTGTCTACATATGTTCTCTGGCTTAGAATACATACCCAGTATCAAACACTCCATAGATAAATTTCATCAATAGCTATGGAGTTTGTTGCTAATCCTTCGATAATCTTCATGGACGAACCAACACCCAGTTATCTACCATTGTCATTAGGACTGTGAGGAACACAGTCGACACTAGTAAACTTGTCATATGCACGATTCATCAACTCAACATTGATATGATATTATCAATACTCTCTCTCTCTCTCTCTCTCTCATGTGGTGGAATTAAATATTGATATGATATTATGTAACAATTGCTACTGATGAAAAAGGATGCCAAAGTTATCTATCCCAGACCATTGGGTTGAAATTCCCATAAGGTTATCGAATACTTTGAAGTACACTTTATCTTTAACTTTTCCTTATGTTAAACAATAATTTTGTTAGTTGCAGTATTAATTATAATAATAACATAATAAAATGAGAAATCGTGATCATATACCACCTACTATTGGTTCACTTGTTTTAATCCATTTTTCAGAGTGTTGAGAATCAAGAAAAATTACAACCTGAACAAAGTGTCAATGTTTCGTACATGATGTGATTGATCTCACATGCATTTCATAAAGTGGTGGGCACTTAATGTCCACTTTTGGTAGAATGATCAAATTTACATCTAAATAAAATAAAACATATGAGTTGACATCATGTTCTATTGTCAAGAGAGCTGCAACGATATTATTTCCATCGTCACAACTATGTATTTGGCCATAATGTTTACAATATCACCAATTATTGCCATTGAGAGAACAACGTTTTACCTAGAAAAAAGCTACAA
This sequence comes from Platanus orientalis, assembly GCA_025762735.1. Taxonomy (NCBI): domain Eukaryota; kingdom Viridiplantae; phylum Streptophyta; class Magnoliopsida; order Proteales; family Platanaceae; genus Platanus; species Platanus orientalis. The sequence goes on along the minus strand of JAOXJP010228790.1, from coordinate 10,091 downwards.
AAATGTACTTCCCTACCGTATGCAATTGCATTGGTGAGAGTGAATGGGTTTTACAAAGTGATATGGATATCAAAATGCAACATTTTTACTTTGTGCATCGAAGATTGATGAAAATGTTAGACATTTATCAATACAACAACACACTCATAATTGTGGTAGTAAGCAAACAAAGTTAGTAGTTAGTATATTAGTTATGAAGATGGGGTTCGAGCCCATGTCTTACTAAGCTAGTAGGAATCTCCCTCATGTGTTTGATTAAAAACTCCTAAACCCCCTCCTTTAATCATCCTATGGTAATAGATCAAACAACAAATTCATTGTATACAAGTTGTAAGCGTGATGTATTTAAACTTCATTATTCAACATCTCTAATATGATTATCCCATCCTCTAATGTCAATGATTAATTATTTATTTCATTCATGTTTCCAATGGCTGAATGACATGCTAAGTTTTTATCTTTGTGATCTAATATCAATAGGTAAGTAATGGTATCACTATTCATAAAAAAAGAAGAAGCATGTAATATGCTAAGTTTTACTTGGAAATATGAGGTCTGTACAAATCAAACCACTGTTAGAAATTTGGAGCTTGTCGAAACAAGCAGACCTCAACCACATGGACAATGATCATAAGAAAGTAAGAAACTACAATAAGTTATAATACAAAGGGATTTATATAGTTTGGCTATTTGGTATATAATAAAAGTAATACCACATCTGTTGTGATGTAGGTGGTCATTGAAATACCATACGTGTCAGTCAAAACCATGTATTTTATTCCTATTGAGTATGTCATGGTCAGCTTTCAATGGATAACATCAAATTTTTTTTTTTTCTTTCTGTTTTTTCTTTCATCGTCTTCTTCTCTTTTCCATACTAAACATAGTTCAGAATAACAAACATGTACATTACTTCAAAGCATCAAATTGGTACAATTTTTATTGTTGCTTTTTATGGGCTCTTCAACATATTCTTGGGTTTCTTTATCCTCGAACTGGTAAGTTTTTATAATGAGAAGTTACACTTAAATTAATAAATCCACTAATCCAAGATTTTACAATTATATTTCATTCGTATAATATGAGATTATCTATAGGTCTAAAGTATGCTTAACCAAGTTGTTTTTTAATGCCGTAATGATTTTCAATATTTGCCAAATCTGCAAAAAAATAAAAATAAAAAATCAAACTGGTGTATCTAGTTCTACTGAGAAAATCCATTTGATATGGGCTCATAGTGTCCTAATATGGAGACCTAGAACAAGAAATCACAATGTCTAGATGGAAATATCAGACTATCAATAACTATGTGAAAGAAAGCTTTGGGTATGATATTGGTTTAATGTAGAACTGTCAATTGGGTTAGGTTGATCCAAATCCATACTTGTTTGGCCTAAATAATGGGCAAACTGGGCAAGTTAAACTTTAGGTTGGGGCCAACTTTGGGCTTAGGCTTTAGGTTCAAAGTGATTTTTGGGTTTGACTCAATCACAACTAATTTTAACCCCAAATCCAGCCTGACCTGTCCCAAACAATGGCCAACCCTTATATGTATATCATCTCAAAGTGATCCACAATGCACCACATATATTTTGGTCGTGATGCATCTTCTCAAGATCTTACCACAATGCACCATAACTCATGTAAGTCACAATGCATCATCTCAAATACTAATTTGCAATATACCATCCTAAAATTTGGTTGCAATAAACCATTTATGGGAGTTAGTCATAATAAACCATATAAACAATTTGGTTATAATACACCATAAATGTAAGTTGACTGCAAATCAATTACGAGGTTAACCACATCCAAGCAATTGTACATGATTCCTAGCTATGATAAGTGTGAAGTTGGACAATTCTTAAATAGTGAACGTGATGAGTGTTAAGTTATGCACTTGCAACTAAAGAGATGAAGAACTCATATCATATTCTTCTATAAACAAAGGCTAATGATACGATATGAGAGATTTTCTTTTATAGAGAAAATTCTTAGAGATTTCTGGATTGTCTATGGATCAAATATCAATATCAACAACTATAGTATATGTGTAGAAGGAGAACAGACAATGGATCCAGCTAGGTAGCTATCAGATTTAAAAATTATGTTCTCATCGTATTCTTTTTTCTATCACTCTTTTATAGTTTTATATGGCACATTTGTTACTCAAAAAAATACAATCAGCATGATATTTTACATATACATACAAAATGAATAAATACGCAAAATTATTTTTTTATGATCTCTTTGCCTTGTTCTGTTGCTACCCATTGCTTTAATAAGAGGTTTTTATTTCCTATGAAAGAAAAAATGTAATCAAAATTTTTATCTTATTTAATAGTTGAACGGTATTTCGATGGCTGCCTTGGTTTGGCATGGAGTTTAGCTTATCACGAGTTAAGCGTGAATTCCTAATTAAGCTCATTTAGATAAGTGAATTTGAGCCGAGCTACCCTAGTCTCGGTTCATTAAAAGTTTGTCTCGTCAAGGGTCGTATAAATGTATATAATATATATATAGATATAATGTAGTATAATATATGTTTTTAAACACGAATATGTATATATAACACAATATGGTACTTTTTTTTATGGTGTACAAAATATATAGTACTTATGTATTTATTTATTTATTTCTATGTTATTTATTTTTTATTTGAATAACCATCATGATTGGTATTATGTCACTCACTCAACATATTTTATCAAAAAATATTTTTATTTATAATGAATAAATAATAAAAAATTAAATTTGCATTTGTAAAGATACTTTTCTCTTTACCAAAAAGGAAAAAAATGATTTTACTCAAATGTTGATGTGTACTGCGATATAACATCAATCAAAACAAACAATCATTTAAATTTAAGTTTGTTAAGTTGAAACGAGCCTATGCCAATTTTGATCCAAAGGTTCATGACGAGACTGAGCTGAGCTTTAGACTAATCCTTGTGTGATATGCTTGAACAAAGCTAATTAAAGTTCAATTCATTGACACCACTAAATTATGGGGAAGATCATACCTAGACCTTTAAGAACAAACCCCAATAGCCTGCCCAATTCCTGGCCCCAGGTGACGTGTCCCAGAGGGTCCCAAGGATGTCCAACTCAGGGACATATTCACCCGGGCCTTTGACGAAGGAACTACGACTCAAATTCCGGTCCCCAATATCCCGTAAAAATCTCTATCAAAACCCTGAACACCTGAGATTCAAAAAGCCGCTCAATCCCCCGACGGGGGGCCTAAGACCCTCGACCCCCCAGAGTCTGGCTACCCATTTTGTTAGAACACTAATACCACCCAAAACCCCGATTATATAGCTTAAAGGATAAACCTCACCTGAAAAACCGTTACGTGAATTGTATGGCCTTTGCGACAAATCTGTTAGTAGACCTGCCAAATTTGAAAAAATGATAGAAGGGACGCGGCTAAGAACGTGGGCAACAGTGTCATGCGAGAACGTGGGGGAAAAAGCGACTGACGAGATTCACCTTGATACGCCTCAGCTCGGGCCTATAAATACGGGTATTGTTTCATCTTCCAGGTATAGGATTTCAGAAACTCTAGCAAAAGAGTTCCTCTTACAGTTCCCCCTGCTCTTTCTGACTTAACTGTCGGAGAGCTAGAGCTAGCACCCTGTCGGCACTAGTTCCCTGATCCTTCTTTGTCTCGTGTGTGCAGAGCCCGCATTACAGAAGACCGGGGACAATTGTGGACCATTTGGTTGGTGTAAAGGGAGGCCCATCTTCCGATACACCATCAATTGGCGCCGTCTCTGGGAATTCGTTGTGCTTTCGACAGAGTTAAAGGTCTACATGGTAGAGAGCAAGTCGATGGCGGCTCAAAACAACCAAGGTGTCGGAGCTAAAGGGCTAGAAGCCTCAGTATTGATGGAGCGCGTCCAGAAACCCTAAGGGTAGATGTACTTGAATGAAGGCTTCAGGGGTTGACAACCAACGTACAACTGTTGATGGAACAGAACCAGTAGATCATACAAGAGCTGTGGAACCAGCTAGAAGCTCCCGACGGCAGCGATGTGGCACAGCAAGGGTCCCGCATCCCTCCAGCCGAGAGCTACGACCAGGGGAAGGAGGATGTGGGTGCCAGCATTACGGCTTTCCATTTTTGAGTCACCATTCACCACGAAACGAAGGTTCACATATCGGGCTTCTGGGAGGAAAAAATGGAGGATGTGAGGAAGGAAATGGCGACGATGAGGGAGGCACTGAGAGGCAAAGCCCCGACCATCGTCGACGAGCTCATCCAGAGGAGGGATCATCCCTTCACCACAGAGATAACGGCCCAGACCCTCCCTAATAAATTTAAACCACTGTAGATGGAGATGTTCGATGATTGTAGGGATCCTTTGGACCACTTGGAAGCCTACAAAACTTACATGAGCTTCCAGGCGGCACCTGAGGGAATAATGTGTCGGGCATTCCCAACCACGATCAAGGGACCCGCTAGGATTTAGTTTAGCCGGCTAAAGCCTGGAAGCGTGTCCAACTTCACAGAGTTAAGCCGGATATTCGTCGGCTATTTTATTGGTGGCCAAAGGCACCGCAAGCCGGTAACCCATTTCTTGAACATCAAACAGAATAAGGGGGAGTCATTGCGAGATTAAATCTTTCGGTTCAACAAAGAGACCCTGCAAGTCGATGATGCAGATGAAAAGATGATCGTGACATCCCTGATGATTGGATTAATACCCTCCAAGTTCCTATTCTCTCTATCCAAGAACCCCCCGACTAGAATGGTCGACCTCATGGTGAAGGCGCAATGACACATGAATACCGAGGATGCTCTCTACACTAAGCGAGAACGAGACATCAGGTTTAACCCTCAACACGATAAAAGAAAATGGGATCAACAACAGGCACCCCGGGAGGATAGAGGTCCCTGAGCAAGAGAAGGAGGCAGCATTCAAGGAATCAGATCACAGGTCAACCTCCCCCCAACTAAGTTTTAGAACTACACCCCCTTAATGCACCTGTGGAGTAGGTATTTGTTCACCTTCAGGATGACCTCAGTGTCAAGTGGCCCAAGAGAATCCGCGCTCCACCAGAGAAAAGGAGCCGTGACAAGTATTGTCGTTTTCACAGGGACCACGGCCACGACACCAACGACTGCTTTGACATAAAGGAATAGATCAAAGTCCTGATTCAAAAAGGCCGATTACAGAGGTTTATTGCAGGACCGCAACGATTTAGATGTGAGAATACCAGTAGAGACCCCTAACCCGAGAAGATAGAATACCCAAAGGGCCCATTGGGGAGATACGAGTGATATTTAGAGGTTTTGCAGAGGAGGAAAGTCCAACTCAGCCAAGAAGTCATACATGAGGTAGATCCATGCAGAAAGGGATCTACAACTCATGATGATAGAAAGACCAGTGAAGCAGCTTAAATTGGAGTGCCCGCCTATCACCTTCTCGACAGAGGATGCCCAAGGGGTGAGTCAACTACACCATGATCCTTTGGTGGTGACATTGGTCATTTCGAATTATCTCATGCACCACATCCTTATCGACAATGGTAGCTCAAGAAATACCCTCTATCTCCCCACCTTTGAGCAAATAGGAGTTGGGCGAGACAAGCTTAAGTCAGTCTAGATGTCGTTGGTGGGATTCACAAGTGACTGGTTGCTCCTGTTAAAAACAATCAGCTTGCCTGTCACAGTCGCCAAAGGAGAATGTCAGGTGACCCAAGCGATAGATTTCCTGGTGGTCAACTGCTCCTCAGCTTATAATGCAATACTCGAAAGGCCTGTATTGAACAAGTTAAGGGTGGTCACATCAACGTATCATCTGCTGATGTGTTTTCCGACGGATAAGGGGGTCGAGGAAGTTAAAGGGGACCAAGTGGCAGCCAGGAAATGTTACATGGCCTCATTCAAAGGAAGGTCGGGTAATAGAGAAAACATATCTATCGACAGCCTGGAAGTTCGAGATAAGAGGACCCGGGTATTGGCAGAGCTGGGAGGGGAGCTGGAAGACATTGTCCTCTACCCCGACATTCCTAACGAGACCACCTGGGTTGGATCAGACTTGCTAAGAGAATTCAAAGTCCGGCTGCGGGACTTCCTTGTCGAAAATCAGGACATGTTCGCTTGGACACATGAGGTTATGTCAGGGATAGACCCCAGGATGGCCGTACATAAGTTCAATGTTGACCCGACATTGAGGCCTCTCAAGCAGAAGAAGAAAAACTTTGCCCCAGAGCACAATCAAGTGGTCGCAAAAGAGGTAGAAGAGCTACTGGTGGCCGATTTCATGAGAAAAGTTTATCACCTCAACTAATTAGCCAATGTGGTGATGGTACGGAAGCCAAACAAGAAATGACGAATGTGTTGACTTCACCGACTTGAACAAAGCATGCCCAAAGGACAAGTTCCAGCTCTTGAGGATCGACACACTAGTGGACTCAACAACAGACCACCAAACCCTCAACTTCATGGACGCCTTCTCGGGGTATAACTAGATCAAGATGTATGAGCCCGACCAAGAGAAGACCACCTTCATCACCAACCAGGGGCTTTACTGTTATTGAGTTATCCCATTCGGATTGAAGAACACCAGGGCAACCTACCAAGGACTAGTCAACAAAATGTTCAAGGGTCAGATCGGAAGGAACGTTGAGGTGTATGTAGATGACATGCTGGTAAAAAGACTCCAAATCGAGCAACACCTCTGGGACTTAGACGAGACCTTCCAACCCTTGAGGAGGCATAAAATGAAGCTCAATCCTGGTACGTGCTTTTGGGGTCTCAACCGGAAAATTTCTTGGGTTCATGGTGTCCTAGAGGGGAATAGAGGTCAATCCCAAAAAAGTGAATGCGATCCTTGATATGCAAGCACCCAGAAACACGAAGGAAGTATAGCGCCTGGCTGACAAGATCACAGCTCTTAGCCGATTCATCTCTCACGCCACTGACAGGTGCTCACCCTTTTTTCGCCTGTTAAGGAAGGCCTTCCACTGGGATGAAAAGTGCAACAGGGCCTTCAACGAGCTCAAAAACCGCCTCAGCCACCTACCGGTGATCAATCAGCTGAAATAAGGAGAAGTCCTCTACGTGTACCTATCAGTGTCAGAAACAACGTTAAGTTCAATTTTGATAAGGGAAGAGGCAGGGACACAGGCACCCGTGTATTAAACTAGCCGATCCTTTCAGAGAGTGGAGGAAAAATACCCGAGGGCAAAAAAAATGGCCTTTGCTTTGGTTATCATTGCTCAGTGAATTAAGACCTTATTTCCAGGCCCACATCATTTGGGTCTTAATGGATCAACCACTCAAGATGATACTGTATAAGCCCGAGACTTCGGGAAGGCGAGTAAAGTGGTCGATAGAATTAAGTGAATTCGACATCGAGTACCACTCTCGAGAAGCAGTTAAGGGCCAAGTCGTTGCTGACTTCATCATCGAGTACACCTATGACATGGACGTCGAACCTAGGCCAGAGGTCACGTCGCAAGAAGAAGCCAAGCAGGAAGAATGGGTTGTGCATGTGGACGAATCCTCCACCAGTGTTGCCGTCGGAGGAGTCATCCTGATCACACTAGAGAAAGCAAAACTCGAATATGTCATCAAATTCGGGTTCAGAGGGACAAACAACGAGGCCAATGATGAGTCGATGATTACAGGGCTTCGCCTTGCTCACGAGCTTGGGCGAAAAAGGTAAAAGTCAAGAGTGACTCCTAGTTGGTGGTTAAGCAAGTAAAAGGAGAGTATGGCACGAACGATGACCGAATGAGGCAATACCTCGCCATCGTAGAGAAAGAGAAGTCCCAATTTAAACATTTCATCATTCAACGAGTCCCCCGAGGGGACAATGAAGATGCCGACAGGTTAGCCAGCCAAATAACAAGATATTTGAAGAATGGACAACTACCAAAAGATAAGGAAGAAGCCAAGAAAACAAGGATGTGGGCCAGTCAATATATGTTACTTGGTAATTTCCTCTATAAAAGAAGCTTTACCCACCCTCTGCTCAGATGTCTATCCGAGGAGGAAGCTGAGTACGCACTCCAAGAGATCCATGAAGGGATATGTGGGAATCACTCAGAGGGCAGATATATGGTCTACAAAGCAATCAATGTAGGGTACTATTGGCCCTCTAGGTAGAAAGATGCTACCCTCCTTGCCCAAAGATGTGACAAATGCCAACGGTTCTCTAGCATCCCCTAAAAGCCGATAGAAGAATTGACCCCTATAGCAGGCCTGTGGCCCTTCACACAATGGAGAATTGACATAGTTGGACCGCTCCCTAGGGGAAAGAAGCAAATGAGATTCTTAGTGGTAGCTATCAATTACTTTACTAAATGGGTGGAGGCTGAGACCTTGGCAAAAATTACTGAGAGAAACATTTAGGACTTCACTTGGAAGTCTATCATCTGATGATTCAGTATTCCCCGGGTCATCATTACCGACAATGGGAAGCAGTTTGACAATGCCCCATATCGAGAATTTTGCATAGAACTCAGCATCAACAATCATTTCTCCTCACTAGCTCACCCCTAAGCCAACGACCAAGTAGAAGTCACCAACAAAACCCTCCTGAATATAATAAAGAAGAGGCTCGAAAGTTTAAAAGGCTTGTGGCCCGAGAAACTCCCGAGTGTCCTATGGGCCTACCGCACTACCGCGAGAATTCCTCCAGGGGAGACACCTTTCTCATTGGCCTTTGAAACCGAGGTGGTAGTATCGGTGGAGATCGGGATGACTACACACCGGATGACAAACTTTGACCCAGAAAAGAATGAGGAAGGACTCAGGAACAACCTCGACTTGCTGGAGGAGAAAATGGATAAGGCTACCCTGCGAGTAGTCATTTACAAACAAAAAATGGCTAAATACTACAACTTTCGGGTGAAGGCAACAAGGTTCATTGTTGGAGATCTAGTGCTCAGAAAAGTAACACAAGCAACTGAAGACCCAACAGAAGGAAAACTCAAGCCAAATTGGGAAGGGTCATACCGGGTGACACAATGTAATAAGCTCGGGACTTACCACCTCGAGACTATGCGAGTGGAACCTTTACCACGACTGTGGAATGTAAAACATTTGAAAAATATTATTAATGAAATTCAAATCACAATCCTGACTATTAAAGTGTTTTGAATTGTTCAGGGTTGATAGCGGTTACAACGCTCAGGTCATGTGGATGACCCCAAGCCATGAGGATGACAAGACCTTTGGTCTCAGGCTACAAGACTAGCCCTGTGTTAAATAACTAACCCTTGAGTCACGAGGATGACCCCAGGTCACAAGAATGACGTAGGTCACGAGGATGACCTCAAGCCATGAGAATGACACGACCTTTGGTCTCAGGCTACAAGACTAGCCCTGGGTTAAATGACTAACCCTCAGGTCACAAGGATGACCCTAAGTCAAAAGAATGATGCAAGTTGCGAGGATGACCCCAAGCCACGAGGATGGCATGACCTTTTGTTTTAGGCTATAAGACTAGCCCTAGGTTAAACGACTAACCCTCAGGTCACGAGGATGACCCCAAGCCACGAGGATGGCACAACCTTTGGTCTCGGGCTACAAGACTAATCTTGAGTTAAACGACTAACCCTCAGATCATGAGAATAACCTCAAGACACGAGGATGATCCCAGGTCATGAAGATGGCATGGCCTTCAGCCTCAAGCTACAAGATTAGCCCCGAGTTGCGAGACTAGCCCCAAGATTACAAAGACAACTCTGAATTTTCACGATAAGCGACCCCCGATTAAGGAAATACGAAGCAAAGAAGCCTCGCAAATCAACCCAAGCCTTGCTAGAAATGATTATATTATCTAGTAAGTGCATCCATACCTCCCCCCTGTGCATTATTAAAGCCCAGGCTCACATGTAAGCATCCCTAATGGCACTAAATAGCAAAGGCTTAAGCCTGCAAAAGGGTTATCGGGAATCTTCACATGCCAAGACACCCGGTCGACCCAACACCAAAAATATTCTGATTCAGCTAAATTGCACATATTCAACATTAAAATGATCGACCACAAGGAGTCCCGGTCCCAAGTAATTGTCACAACTAGAAACGGTCTACTACCTCAACACACATCTACTAGAATAATAACGAGATA
>JAOXJP010228789.1:0-11061 GCA_025762735.1 Platanus orientalis | reverse complement strand
GTTTCGTATCGCAGACCTGCGATACCGATACGTATCGCGCGATACGCCCCGTATCGTGCGATATTTTGAACCATGCTTAGAGCCAATGAGCGTTAGAAGGTTATGGTAGAAAAACTCAAAAAAAAAAGTATTTACCATTGTCATACCACTCATGACTTGAGATAGGGCAGCATATCTATCTTAGACTATATTGCTTGTTTTGATGAGCTCATGTGTAGGTGTGATATCATTGAGGATCCTACAGCTACCTAAAATCGATTTAGGTTAGGTCTTCAACCCGAGTTTCAAAAAGAATTAATCCTCCACAATGTGACTGACCTAGACAAGGCCTGTAGGTTAGGTCAGAAGTTAGAGCATTACTTAAGACCCTAAGCCTCACGAGATCTTGATACTTGTCATAGTGAGTCTAAATCTGTTGCGTCTGATCAAGGACCTTTCACTAGGGAACAACCTTCTAGAATCTAATCGACCATTTCTTAGCCCTCATCAGCTTGACAATAGAAATCAAGGTAGTGGTGACCAGACTAGGTGTTATAAGTGTAAGGGATTTGGTCACTTTGCATTCTGATGCCCCACGGGAAGATCGAATCTATACGTGGATGGAACAGAGGAAGATCAGAGAGTGGATAGAGATGGTGATGATGTAATAACACCTCGCATCTACTTTTTGTAATTTTAGAAACATAAATCTGACATGACTTTTTCATTAGTGATTCACCATGGGAATTCAAGAAAGAAGACTAATTTTAGTTCTCTTGGGACTTAATTAGATCATAAGAACAAGTAGAGAATGAAGAAAAAGAAATGGAGTCAACAAGGTTAACATAGGGTGAGAAAATGCAAGGAAATAAGAAAATTGTTGTCATGATCGATCAAGAAAGCCCAGGACATATAGTTTGGAAAACCAGACACTGCCTAATCAATCATGGGGTATCCATGATCGATCAAGAGGGAATCTTGATTGATCATGGACTACCCAGCACCTTAGTCTAGAAAAAAAAATCAAACACTGCCAAATCAATCATAGGGATTCCATGATCAATCAAGGACCCAGCGATCAATCATGAACACCCATGATCTATCATGAAAAATCATGACCAATCAGCTGGAAACCCAGATTTCTAAATTCGGAAATTTTTTAAGCAAACTCGGGATTTCGCCTCCAACGCATGTAGGACCCATATGTGACAACCCAAAACCCTAAGTTTATCCTATTTTAACCTAAAAACATAAGAAAGAAGGAATAGAAAGAGAAGGGAGAAGGAAATCTCCAAATTTGGCAAGATAAGCAATAGAAACCCACCCCATGAGGGATTTAGCTTGGTTTTTAAGTTTTCTATTAGTTTTTTATTAGATTTCATTGTCTTTTGTGTTCTATATCATCTATATTATAGGAAAAGAGTCTTAGGAGGATTCCTTGAGGAGAATCCAAAAAGGAAAGATAGTCTTGCAATAAGATCTTGAAGATTCAAGAAGGAATAACTGTAGTAAGTAGTTATATAAGATACATGTTCTCTCTCTTAGGATCTTAGATCTCCGATTCCTAGACCTTTGATTTGAAGTTTTAGGGTTTGGACTTTATTTTCAAGTTTATGTCATGAAAAATGGTTTTACTTAATATGCTTATGAGTTTTCCTTGCTTGAACCTCATAGATCTTTGTTTATCTTTGTGATTCACAAAAGATTCCATGTCTTACTTGATAGGATCTTGGAAATCCTTATTGTAATCTATGATTTACATCTATTTTGGAGGTTTTAGATTGCCTAGCATGTTTACCATCTATATTTACTATAGATCCTCACATGAGATTTGAAGTATTTTGACAATTGGCCTTATCTCATACTTAAATTGAAAGGGCATTTGAAATTCACAGTTCCTTATGTGCTCCACAAAAGGGTCAAGCATCCCATGTTTTGTTTCAAAAAGGAATTGGCTACTTACACACACATATATATATAGCTAGAAAAGTGCTTAGACATGGATTGTTGAAGGCAGGAGTTATGACTATGTTATTAAACATCTTGGATCATGCTAGTGAGTGAATTGCATAATTTTATATGCATATTTTCTTATGCTAAGGTGTAAATTGCATAATATTGTATGCATCTTTGCTTATGCTAGTGAGTGAATCACATAATGTTGTATGCATCTTGGAATATACGATTGAATGCATTGCACATTGTTATATGAAATGAACTCCGGAACAATTAATATGTTTTAGAGGAAATGAAGCATTGCATCTGATTATATGAAATAAATCCCTGATTGGACTTCTATGCTTAGAAAGAAGTAAGCATATTGTATGTAGTTATGTGAAGCGAACTTCGGATTAGACTTAAGTGTTTAAAAAGGCCCTATCATTGGGGATATAATACAATGTTAATGCATTAAAAACAGTCCTGCCATTGGGGATAAAAATACAATAGCAATATGGAAAAATGTGATATAATTGGAAATTGACCCTATCATTGGGAAATGATTGATAAACGATGAGTGAACACTGGAAAATGATCAACAATAAGTGGCAAGTGAATACTAATAAATGATAAAATGACTAGTGAACATTGATAAATGATCAATGATAAAAGAGAAGTGAAATGAACAATGATAAAAGGAAAGTGAAATGTACAGTAATAAAAGACAAGTGAGATGAATAATGACAATTGATAAGTTAATGCAAGATCCCCCCATTGGAAGTAAATGATGGTCAAGGATAAATGACAAATGAAACAAACAATGATCAAGAAAAAATCGCAAATGATAAGTTATAGTGTCAAATGACAATGAGTGATAAGTGATAAGTATAAGTGAACCCCACTCATAAGACGATATGTGAGATCTATCCTGACTATGTGAACCCCACTCATAGGGCGATATGAGATCTATCATAGTTATGTGACCTCACTCATAGGGTGATATGTGAGATCTGTCATAAACATGTAGCCCCACTCATAAGGCGATATATGAGATTTTTCATAGTTAAGTGAACCTCTTTCATAGGGCGGTATGCGAAATATGTCAAGTGAGTTCTATTCATAGGGTAGTATGAGAAATCTACTAAGTGAACCCCATTCATAGGACAGCGATATGCGAAATGAACCCTATTCGTAGGGCAGTATGTAAAATCTATCAAGTGAACCTCATTCATTGGGAGCGAAATATGTTATGAGAGTCTTTGATAAGATAACATGCGAGATCTGTCTATGGGGCGTATGTATGTTGACAAGGAAACCGAAATTTATGATTGTGAACAACATATGCTTCCGTTTGGTATTAAGTATTCGTAGTTTCTATTATAATTTATGAACTACATATGTTAGATATAAGATAAAAGAGCATGTGTTTAATAGAGATGTTATAATAAAATATATTGATCCATTATATAACTACTAAAGTATGTTTATAAGTCATGTGTTCTTCAGATAATGTAGGATTTCGAATTATAAATGCAAAGTAATATGCTTATTGATATGTTTCTCATAATGTTCATTCATGTTTGTCATGAAAAGAATATCATGTGTTTTATCATAAAATGACTTATACATGTTTAGTCATGAAAGGAATTGTATATATTTTCCATAAAATAAATCATGCATGTTTAGTCTTTAAAGAAATTATATATGTTTACCATGAAATGAATCGTACATGTCTTATCATGAAAATGAAATTATACATACTTGATAGGAAAGTAGTAAACATGTTTAAATGTGAAGTTAAAAGCATGTATGCCTAAGTATGAAAGTGAAAGTGCATGTATAGTGATATGAAAGAAATTTGCATGTGTTTTCTTTATGAATAGTAAACTATGTATGTATTGATAAATGTTTTCAAATGTAATGCACCTTAATTAGTACAAAAAAAAAAAAATGCAAGGCTATATGATATCCTGATATCTTAAATATTCATGTCTAGCTTGACCATGTTCCGTTGTATGTTTTGCATGCCTACTTACGAGGCCATCAATCTCACCCAATTGCCACCATTTTTCAAATTGAAGGCTTAGAGGGTTGTGGTACTTTTGAGGTGCATGGCTATCGAAGGAAAGGCTTTGTAAAAACCAGTCATTTAGTTTTTGTTTAACCACATGGATTCTAAACTTTGTAATAGTTATTCGGGAGAATGATAAACTATGAATAGTTTAGTTTTATAAACTACACTACAAATGATAAAAATTTACTGTAACATTTCTTATGAATAGAAGATTGAGACTTTTTATGATAATAGATAAATAATAGAGATAGAATGGGTTAGTCTTTTATTATTTCATTGCATATATAAATGGATGATAGTGCTTTATTTTCTGTTGTATATCTAGAAATGAGAATGATTATTTTGTTGTGTATATACTAATACTATGGATATAAAGACTTGAGTTATAATCAAGCGATAGAAGAAAAAAACAAAATATAGAGAGAGAGAACCAGGTAACATGAAGAAAAAATGAGTATTGAATGTCACACTCCAATTTTATGACCCCAAAGAGGTTATGAATTTGGGGCATAACAATGTTAGTATCAAAGCCAGGTTTTGATAGCCCACAAGACCCAGGATCGAAACCTAACTCTAATACCAACATTGTCACACTCGAAATTCGTAACTCTTTGGGGTCAAACTTATAGTATGACATTCAATACTATTTTTTTCTTCTTCATGTCACTTGGCATATATATATATGTGTGTGTGTGTGTGTGTGTGTGTGTGTGTGTTGGTTCCTCGTACCTAACACAACACTTTTATCACTTGATCATAACTCGAATCCTTATATCAATAGTATTAACATATATACAGTAGAATAATAATCATTCATTCTCATTTCTAAATGTGTAGCAGAAAATAAAGCACTATCATCCATTTACAAATGCAGTGGAATAACACAAGATTAACCCTTTTTATCTCTATTCATCAACCATCACCATAAGGAATCTCAATCTTTCATCTAAAAGAAATGCTAGAGTAAACTCTTACCATTCGTAGTGTAGTCCATAAAACTAAATTGTTCATAATTTATTACACTCATGAATAATTACAAAGCTTAGAATCAAGTAGCTAAACAAAAACTAAATGACTGGCTTTTACAAAACCCTTTCTTCAATAGCTACGCACCTCCAAAGTGTCATGATCCTCTAATCATTCAATCTGAAAAATTGTGTCAACTGGGTGAGCTTGATAGGCTCGTAAAGCATACAAAACATTCAACAACATAAGATCAAATTAGGCACGAATATTTAAGATATCAAAATATCATATAACCTTACATTTTTTTTGTATTAGTCAATGTGCATTACATTTGAAAACATTTACCAATACTTACACAATTTACTATTCATAAAAAAAACACATACAAATTTCTTTCATATCTCTATACATGTACTTTCACTTTCATACCTAGACATGTATGTTTCTACCTTCACATTCAAACATATGCACTTCTACTTTCTTATCAAGTATGTACAGTTTCATTTTCATGATAAGGCATGTGCGATTCATTTTATGATAAATATGTGCAATTTCTTTCATGACTAAACATGTATGATTTATTTCATAGTAAACATATATAATTCTTTTTATGGCTAAACATGTATAAGTCATTTTATGATAAAGCATGCAGTATTCTTTTTATGACAAACATGAACATTCTGAGGGACATATCATAAAGCATATTACCTTACATTTACAATTCGAAATCCTACATTATCAAAAGGACATATGACTTATAAACATGTTTCAGTAGTCATATAATAGATTAATACATTTTATTATAACATTTCTATTAAACACATGTTCTTTTATATTATATCTAACACATATGCAGTTCATAAATCATAACACATACGAATACTCAATACAAAACGGAAGCATGTATTGTTCACAATCATATCAAACATGCACCAAATTCTGATCTCCTTGTCAACATACATACACCCCATGGACAGATCTCACGTATTGTCCTATCAAAAGGCTTTCTTAATAGATCTTGCATATCGCCCTACGAATGAGGCTCATGTAACATATCTCACATATCACCCTATGAGTAAGGTTCACTTGACAAATTTCGCATACCACCCTACGAATGGATTTTGTGCTTAGTTTACCTAGGACCCCTAGAAAGCACAATTTCATCTTTATAGTGGTGGACCATTTCTTCAAAATGGTCTACTTCATCCCATGCTCAAAGACCTCAGATGCTTCCAAGATCACTAGGTTATTCTTCGATGAGGTCATTAAGTTGTATGGTGTGACTAAGTCCATTTTGTCTGACAGAGATATCAAATTGGTTAGCTATTTTTAAAAGACACTATGGCGCATGTTGGGCACGAAGCTCCAATTCTCGACAACTACAACCCTCAAATTGATGGGCAAACTAAAGTGGTGAATAAGAGTTTGGGTAGTCTCTTACAATGTCTTGTGGATGATCACCTTAGGTTATGGGATTTAGTCTTGCCTGTAGCTAAATTTGCATACAACAGTTTGATCAATAGAACCACAAGCATGAGTCCATTCGAGATCATCACTAGTTATAAGCCTAGGGCCCCTATAGATCTCATTCCCATGTCAGTTGTACACAAACCATCTAAGTTTGCATATTCATTCTTTACATAAAAAGATAAAGGGGGGGATTACACTTAATAATAGGAGGTATATTTGGTTAACTGATTCTCGTTGCATTCAACGAGAGTTTTAGGAGGGAGATTTTGTGATGGTCCAACTTAGACCTTAGCAATTTAAGTTTGGAAACACGCTTGTAGTTCTAGACCCTATAAAATACTTAAGCAAGTTGGACCTAACGTATATGTGATTGACCTTCTCGCAAACTTAAGGATCAGCTCAACATTCAATGTTGAGGATCTTGTCCCTTTTTACACCCTAACCTTTCCCCATCTTGACCCCTTCTCAAGCCAATAGACTCCACTCACCTAGCTACCTCAGCCTATATCTTCACTTCCACCATTGGCACATATAAAAAAGGTGATAGAAGATAGATTGGATGCATAGACGGTTTACATAAGGCAAGGTGACTACCAAAAATACCTTGTCAAGTTGAGAGACAGACCTATGATGGACATATGGTTGACACAGGAGAACCTGCAATGACTGGATCTAGATCTACTCGAGACGTATTGCAACTTTGTTTCGTCGAAAGCGAATTCTTCTCAGCTAAGGGTAGTTGATAAGGATATCATAGTACCTCATTGGGTATACCAACGATAGAGGAGTATCCAGCCTAGATCCTTATGGTTCAAGTAACTCAGGAACTGAGTGGGGCTCACACATCAGCCCATGTGGGGCCCATTTGAGGAGACATTGATAGGGCTACGTAGCTAGGGCCTTCTGGATTATATTTATGTTGTATTTTGGACATTTTTTATATTATTGTTATGGTGCTACATGGTTGTATTTCATTTTACATGGGTAGGACATGAGAGGTATTAAAGTTTCTGATTTTGGGCATAAAGTACCCCTAGGGGTGTCAAAGGAGTAGCGTCACAAAACATTGAAGTACAAGGAGACTCGGTGGCTGTCATTGGATGGATGCGGAATGGCAATGCAGGTCCGTGGAGACATCTCATTTACTCAAGGAAGTGGCATTTCTGGTTTCTTCATTAAATATCTCATTCAAGTGGATTCCAAGAGAGGCTAATGAGGGTACGAATAGGCTAGCAAAGAGGGGTATCGGAAGAGAATTCATATTTGTGGGTAGCTTGGAAGAGATGTCTGTGTAAGATTTGTTTCAGATTTTGGAAAGTCTCCCAAATGGCTTTCTTTGGGTTTTTTCTTTTCATTTCTCTATTGGGGCCAGCTGTGTAAATTTGGCCTCATGTGTCTTCCCCTCCACACTTCTTAATACAATCCATGTTATTCAGCATATATATATATATATATTTGTGTAACCCTACTCATTCTTTTAATTTTCAATGAAAATTTTTTATAGCTTTTGAAAGTGACTGCTGCTACTACCTTTGATCCAAAGATTGGAGATCTTGGGCCTTCCTAAGATTGGTGCAAGCTTGGTGAGAGGCCAAGGACATCAACTATTCTTTGATTCCGGTTAGTATCTCTTGATCTTTTTTCCATGCTGCATTGATGGGTTTGTGGATGTGGAAGGCTGAATACGTTGCTGGATTTTCAATCTATTGATCTAATAACGCATCCCTAAGCTCCTTATCCCATTATCTTCGCCATTCCAAGGAGTTCTTGCTGAAATCAGTCCCTACACTCCCGGATATGGTACCATTAACGTGGACCATCAGATCTGAATTTCCTCGGGTTTTTCTTGCCATAGCCAACTCTTACTTGTACCCTCACACGTGCAGAGAATTTTCTGCACTATAACAGTCCCACGTTTTGGCATCAAACCCTATGATCTGATTCTCCTTTTTTTTATTTTATTTGTTGGCTGAATAAAAAGGGAATTGTACTCTTTATGTTGAGATCTGAATTTTATTTGTGTGATTCATTTCAAATTCTACAGTGGCTGTTTATTTTTCTATCGGGTTTTAAATTCTGCACTTAGATCTTGATAACTGAATGTAAGCTGAAACTTGATCTTGAGGGTAGTTTTGCATGTGCTTAAGTGTGAGTTTACTCAAGTATTTTATGGAACCCAATCTATGATTGTGTGACTGTCGGACCAGAAACTAATCTCCCACATTGAAACTTAAGATGAGTGTGAATGATGAGTAGGAATCCAGGTTATTCCTCTTACTCTTCACATTATATCTTGTTTGCATGCATCCAGCATCATCAAGGAAAAAAAAAGTACAGGAATATGAAACAATATCAAAATGATTTGATTGAATAGAGTCAATTTTCTCATTAACCAAGCTGAAATCTTAGAGGGGACTTAGAGAAAAATCCAAAATTATAGTGACTAGGCCAAGTTGTACTGTAGTCAAGTCTAATATGTCTTAGTTTAGTTGCACAAAGGATCATTTAAATCAACGATAGTTTTAAAGATCGGAATCAAAAATCAAGATCAGGCTTATCGGCTAATTACAATCTGTATCGGCCAACATAGTGTGGATCGATGATTGGGATCAATCAGCCCATCTGGAAAATCCAGATCCGGGTGATCCAGTGATCCAGCCAATCCATCCAGATCAGATCGGCCCCGGCCAATCTCAAGGCAGATTAGGCGATCAAATTGGGAGCGTATGGATTTTACATTTTTAAGCATTGCTCACCTTGATCTAGCACCAAAAACCCAGTCAACATCTCTTTTCATGGATCAAGCTCAGATGAAGGTTTGGCCTGATATTCATTTTTGAAGTACAGTTCCTTTACTACTTTTTTCCCCCTTTCTTTCTTTACATGAATAATTTAAAACTTCTAACAATTTCTTCATCAGCCCAAGAATCCCACCTCAAAGGTGTCCTTCAAATTTTCCTGTAGTGGATTTATTAGCACGTTTTGAAAACTCAAGATCGGAACCCAGACCGTCCATGAACGATCCTGATCTGGATTGGTCCAGATTGGACGATCCAGCTGCAGATAGTTCGATCCACAAAACAATCCAGGGGTAAAAAAAAAATTCATAAAAATACCTAAAAATTCAAAATATATGAATGGTATCTGTGGAAAATTTAGAGGAAAAATTGTGATTGTAAGCATGTTTACTGCATTGTATATCATTGTTAGATCTGTGATTCTGTATATCTATTGTATATATGACTATCCCATATAATATTATACAGTACATATACAGATGTAACAGGATGCACACCAACAAAGTTATGAATCTTTGGAGGTGATTGATTGGGCCCTTTGGCAGGCTACATAGAAGACCTGCCTATCATAGCATGCCAAATTCCCTAGTTAGCCATGTTGAGGTGGTCATCCCTCTTCCTCAAAAGGCCAGAAGTCCATGAGGTTTTTACTTGACAAAAATACACTGTGCTACAGGTTCTCCTAGCCATCCAACCTACATCTGCAACATCTGTTCAGAAGTTCCAGACGAATGCCGAAAATTGGAGTCATTCAATTCTCAAGTAATGACCATAGAGTATTAGTTATCAGAAGAACTCAAAATATTCATATTGCAAGATGACAAACCGACTCCTCAAACAATACAAAATGTTTCTTAACTCGATGAAAGCAAAATGAAATCACGAGGAAATAATGAAGACCAAATCAGTAAAAAAATTAGAGGATAGGAAGGCATACTGAACAACAAAAGGTTGTGCTTTTCCTCCCTTCAGTACCAAGCTGAAAGGCGTAATATGTTTACTTGGGTATGATGAGGTTTTTGCAGAGAGTTGATAACCTGTGTGGAGTGCTTTTTTTTCCTTCCTACTTGCATAGTATTCAAATTTCAAAGTTTTATAAGATAATGATGTGGGATGCTAAATAGCCCATACTCGTATTCAATAGACTTATGCAAGGCTATTAATGATATTTTGGGTCTAAAAATTTTGGTTTCGCAATAATTTTCAATTTTTTCAATTTTAATTTAATCCAAGTTAGTTTCTTGTAATTCAGTTTAGAATTTATAGGAAGTCAAAATAGAGGGATTTGGAAGACAGGAGTGTAAAAGCAATATATCAACTTTGTAACTTAAAAATTACTGAATGATTGATTTAATGAAATTTTTCTAAACAGCTCTTGGAAGTGTGAATGCCTCCTACCCAAGGTGTGATTACTTTGAACACTAAGTGTGATTCCCTAGGCAGTAACTAGTGTGATTCTAGTTAGTATCTTCTATTATTTTACTACAAAATACTTAGTTATATAGTCTCCAATCAACCCTAACCTCTTTCAAACCTCTCAACCCTAGCCCTAATCTCATAAAACTTTTGTCTTTAAATATTCTAAGCTTTAAGGAAGAGAAACAGATTCTTATCCCCATGGTCCATCAGATAATGATAATTACAATTCCATCCAGTATGATAAAATGTTCAGCAAATCAAAAGACCACATAGAGAAGGGATGATGTGGAAGGAAAGGATTGTCTATACATAACTTAAAGTTTGTGCTCGGAGACTAAATAAGAATACAACAACAACAACAACAAACAGCCTTATCCCAACTATTTGGGGTCGGCTACATGAATCCTGTTCCGCCAT
>JAOXJP010228788.1:0-11061 GCA_025762735.1 Platanus orientalis | reverse complement strand
ATTCTATTATATATTATATTTATAAACAATTATATATATATATATATATATATATATATATATATATATATATTAGTATACATGCTAAATTCGATTTATACACAATTATATATATATATATATATATGTTAAATCCAACTAACCGAATATCCGAATATGTATCCGAAATCCGATTATGTAATCGAAATCGAATTCGAATTCATTTGTTAAACATCCGATTGGATATCGGATGCACATAAATGTAATTGGATCGGATATCGGATATACATATATCCGATCCGAATCCGCTCCGTTTACAGCCATAATTCTAGTTCCGACGCAAGAAAACCAGGTCAAACCCTTACATGAGAGCTAAGTGGGCGGTATAGCGAAGATAAGAAGGCAAGAAATGTCAGCGGGGTTGTAAGCATCAAGGGAAAGGGCACTAAGAAATGTGAATGTCCATTCCAACTGAAGGAAAATAAGTTACCCACTGATGACGATTGGTTAGTGTTAGTAGTATACGGGGTGCATAATCACCCTGCTGCGGATCATCTCGAAGGTCACTCTTTTGTGTGTAGATTGTCAGACAGAGAGTCCTCACTTTTGAAAGATATGTCCAAGAGTAATGTTCGACTAAAGGACATAAAAAGTGCAATGAAACAAAGAGATTCCCTCAATACGACTACAATAATCGTAATATATAATGCGCGAGCTAAACAGAAGAGGGAAGAGAAGGCTAGTAGATCTCAGATGCAACACTTGCTTGGACAGTTAGCCAAGTATAATTAATTACATCGGGTGACATCGGGTAGCCGAAGATAACAAGATTGTCACTAATATTTTTTTGGCACACCTAGTTTCTATGGACCTATTGCGTACATTCCCAAGTGTGTTGATCATGGATTGTACCTCTAAGACAAACATATATCATATGCCACTATTGGAGATTGTGGGCTTGACGTGTATCAATCTGACTTTTTCTATGGCATTTGTGTATCTTCAGCATGGGAGGGATGATAATTTTGTATGGGCACTAGGTGTCATACATACTATTATGGATGAAAATGTTCTCCCTAATGTCATTGTAACGGACAAAGAGTTGGCTTTGATGAATACCATATCAAGGGTGTTTCCCAATGTTGCACATTTTTTATGTAGGTGGCACATTAGTAAGAATGTGCTAATTCATTGTAAGAAGTTATTTATGAGGAAGGAGACGTGGGAGAGATTCATGATGATCTATAACCTATTGGTGGTGTCATAGACAAAAGAATATTACCTTCAGCACTTGGCATTGTTGGCGAAACAATTTATCACATATTCGGATGCACTCCATTATGTGAGGAGTACTTGATTGGATGGATACAGGGACATATTTGTAGCAGCCTGGATGGACAGGTTAATGCAATTAAGGGCCACTACGACAAATAGGTAACATTTTTATTTGTTAATCTCACTTAAGTTTGAAACTCATTGGTTAGTACATAACTATTTGTGTACATGTCACTAATGTTGAGAGTGTGCATGCGAAGTTGAAGCGGCAACTTGGATCCAGCCAAGGAAACTTTGAATCTTCGTGGATGGACATCCACAATTTTCTTGAGCTACAACACATAGCCATTAAGGCATCGTTCGAGAGATGCAAGACGGTTGTGCAACATAGCTTTAAACCTGTCGAGTTCAAAGAGCTTCACGGCAATGTTTTTATTTTTGTAATGGAGAGGATTTTAGCTAAAACGAAGCATGTAGGTGTTATTAGAGTTGATTCTGCTGCATGTGGATGCATTCTTAGATGCACACACATGTTACCCTGCACACATGAGATAGCAGAGTATAGTATGCAGGGGTGTCCCATTTCACTTAAGTTAGTACATGCGCATTAGCGCAAGCTTGACATGCATCTTCCCACAAGCCTTGCAAGCCATGATTTAGATGCTGCAACAAATATGGAATCATTTATACAATGGTTCAACCAATCTAATCAGTCCACCAAATTACAAATGCTTCAGAAGTTGCGAGAGTTAGCAACACCGGACAACACATGTATCAAGGAACCTGAAGTTAGGAAAAATACCCGAGGTCGCCCACATACCAAGATAGACACATCCAAGCGGCATGATCCATCCATGCTTGAGAGGGTGTCATCGTTATAGGATAGTTACTCTCCAGCATAAACCACCACTACCAAAACCAGTCATCATTATAGGATAATTACTCTCCAGTAGAAACCACCACTACCAAAACCAGTCATCGTTATAGGATAATTACTCTCCAGCAGAAACCACCACTACCAAAACCACTTAAGTACAGTCAATGAGACAAACGCAGCAGAGGAGATCGAAGGAAAAGGTAACTAATATGTACATTATCGTGTAAGTGATGAAGTAATTCAACCATTGTGTGGCATAACATGTTTTTTTCTTTTCTTATAGGTTATTTGATCGAGTTCATTTAGACGGGCTTCCTCACTATATTATATGTGTTATTTCCCATAAGGCATTTGGCCTTATATTAGGAGTGTTATGACGTGGCAGTGGACGAACATTATGGCTTTAGGGCCATCGTTAGATTGATGGGATTTGGATAAGATAATTGGGCACAAGTTAGGGATAATCCGGTGTACGAGTTGGACAACCATGACCCCCTGTACGAGCAAGTATATGGGTCATCCGAGAGAGTGTAGGAGATTAGATATTTATCAGCCTATTTTAATGATAATGTACCGTACTATCACTGGATGACCATGTCAGAGTGTGGACATCTTATTGCACACTATGATGTTGTCCTATATTACTTAGGTGTGCATCAGTGCCTCATTTTCCTCCCACTCATGTCAGATCCTATGCCTGCTGCCACTCGAAGGGAAATTGCCATTGGTTTCATCAATGGAAACCACTTTGTCTAGGTGATCCTGATGTTGGGTCATCTAATCCCCCCATAACATCATTTTGGTATAGATATAGATATAACAACATGTCGGGTTGGGCGCTTCTATCATATGAAGGAATGATCGAAGAGTTTAGACTTGTTGTTAACTCGAGTGTTGTAACACAAGAATCTATGGACTTGAGCAAGGATTGATGTATTTTTTTTGTTGCACATCTATTGTATTGTATCTTTTTAGTCATATTTTGAGATCATGTAAAGAACACTTACTGTGACTCATGTAATTTTTTGATATATTAATGAAATTGGAAGTTTTTTTTTTTTTAATTTTGTATTCATTCATTTTCTTGTTTGGCATCTTAAGGCTACAAAAAAAAACTTTTATGTTTTTGTTCGGCATCTCAAGGGTGCCGAACAGGCTTAAGCCTGTTCAACCCTGTAATGTTGAACATGCTTAAGGCAAAAAAAAAAAAATCAAGTTTAAAAAGGTAATTTTTTTTACCTTGGGGGCATCCGTATCGACGTCAATGAATCATAAGAACTTCCCTCGTCAATGAATCATACGTTGATACCACTCCATATAAGCAATGACACACTAAGAGGGGTACGTGGCTGGCACATATCTATACACATCAAATAGCACATGGCTATCCCACACCTCCTAGAACTGCTCCAAATATGCATATACCGGCGAATATGTGCCAACGGATGCAACCCGAATACCTCAAATAGGGGCTATGGGAGCGGGGGAGGATGACCTGACACCACCCAAACTGTTGTAGGACACGCATGGGATGGTAGGGCTCTGCGATCTCTAGGCACCTCAATAACCCATGAAAATATGCAATGTCCTGGAATGCATGATGTTCTCTACAATCGGTGTATGGTGTCCATTTCACCTGCACAAACTAGATAAAATGTACATTAAAATAGTAAGGATTGTCATAAACTACCAATATGTACCAAGATATACATTAATAACATATTAAAAATGTTAAAAAATAACTAAAAATACCTCATGGATCACCTATGCATCAATTGTCTCTCGTAAAGCCATCAAATTGTCCCCAAGGGACTCCCTCTCCTTGCGTGGCCTCCAACGCTGCAGGTGTGTCTGGTGATCAAGGTAGTTCATGTTACGATGTGGCTCTAGGGGATGAAAGTGCTCTTAAATCCATTCCTCGAGCAATGTAACATAACCTGCCATTTGCTTAACCTAAATCTAACTGGCAATCCTGAGTTGACGATAAATATATGCCAATGCTCCAGCACCCTATATGTGTATGGACCTTATCTAGGTCCTGTAGCAACGTAAGAAAACAAATGGGCACCTGTGTACACATCTTGTCTGCAAACAGTGTATAACCCAAAATATACAATAAATAGCCCCTGGTAGCGTATCCAATATGATACTCACTCCAAACATTAGTAACCCCTGGAAATCTAAGCCTTGACCACTCCATCCTCACTGCCTGACCCCATGCCCTATCCAACTCCGCCTGTGCCTCCTCCATTGTAACCCCTAGTGTCTCGGTCAGTAGTGTCTCAGCCTCTCTACTAGATAACTGGGCTAGCTCAACCTAGATGGGAGTTCCTGTCACTGGAATCCCAGGCAAAGTGTAAACATCATCAAACATGATCATTAGTTCCCAAAATGGCATGTGGATTGTGTTGGTCTCAGGATACCAATGCTCAACAAAGGCAGAGATGACTACCCAGTTGATGGACCAGTATGATGCATACACTAAGGGATATAGACTCAACTGCTGTACCAACCCCATAAACTTAAAGTTCTGGACAACCCGGACCTCTACCTGCCACTCATCAAACTTGTCTACGTGGTTAATACATTTTAGCGGTTCACACTCCTGCAAAAGAAAGAAAGAATCAGTGTTAACACAATATGTACGTATGAAATAACACAAATAAATAGCCAAAATACATAAACTAAACAAATAAGTACTCCTTGCTGCCAGATCAATGAGGCGATGTGTGTGGAATAGTTGTCTAATAGGGTGGGGTCCTTTAAAGATCCAAGAACATCGAGGGTCGGCGGTGGCACTGCTACTGGCTCCATAGAAGGTACAGTCTCACCCATTACCGAGTCTATCACAGAATCCTTGGTAGTCACGTGAGACGCCTCTCCCTGAACTCGAGAGACGTCGTTAACCCTGAACCGTCGCGTAGATGAGGTCGGTGTCACTCGTGAAGAACCGGCCTCCATATCTGTCATATGCCAAGAATCAGATGTTAGAATAGTGTCTAGATGCATTAAATAAAAAACAAATTCTTAAAAAAATTTGACAATTTTTAATGAAATAAAAAAAAATCCAAAAACAATGTTAGGCCTTTGTTTAGCCTTGAGATGCCGAACATGTCTAAAGGTGGTTGTCATTAGCATGCCGAGCAAGCTTGAAGGTGTTCGGCATCACATTGCCGAATGCCCTTCAGGGATGTTTGGAATGCGGATGCCGAACGCCTTTAGGCTTGTTCGGCATTGTGATGTCGAACATGCCTTAATGAGTTTAGACTGTTTATGCCGAACAAATCGTGATTACAAAAAAAAAAAAAAAAAAAAAAAAACTGAAAAAAAATCCATAAATTTTTAACTAAAAACGTGATTTATTAAAATTTAAAGTAAAATAGTTGATGTTTATGTTTCTTTAAACTAATTTTTTTAAATTAATTTCTTTGTATTGTATTTTTTAAGATCTTTTCTGGTGGGAGGACGGGAACAATTGGAGTAATTGGAGAAAGAAAGGAAGAAGGTAGGGAGGGTGGGAACAGTTGTACGTTAGACGTAGGTTGGAGGGAATTTCATATGGAGGTGTGCATATGAAATGTACAGCAGGAAAGGTTAAACGGATATACGGGTATAAGGTGTGTGCTTAGCGAATATAATACTGAACAGAACAACCCGACATCAAAATACAAGAGGCTTGCTTAGACTTGATTCGGAGCGAGGACTGACCCAAACGCATTCCTTGGGAATGGAGCACAAGTCTTCCATTGTAGTGGAAGAAGAAGAAGAAGAAGTAGAAGAAGCTTTCCACCGAAAGCCAAAGGCAATGGAGGCTCCAAAGCTCCATCGTCTCCATGAGTCGGTAGTTAACAGAATCGCTGCCGGGGAGGTGATCCAGCGTCCCGTCTCTGCCGTGAAGGAACTGGTCGAGAACAGCATCGATGCTTCCTCCACCTCCATCACTGTCGTCGTTAAGGACGGAGGTCTCAAGCTCATTCAGGTCTCCGACGACGGCCATGGAATCCGAGTGAGCAAATCCAAACCGGACCCTGTTTTTTTATTTTTTATTTATCAGCCTTTTATTTTACATTTCAATTGCTTGTCCTCTTGTAAATAGTATGAAGACTTGCCGATCCTCTGCGAAAGACACACCACGTCCAAGTTATCGGCGTTCGAAGACTTGCAGACCATCAAATCAATGGGGTTCAGAGGGGAGGCATTGGCCAGCATGACTTATGTTGCTCATGTCACTGTCACTACGATAACACAACCCAATTTGCATGGTTACAGGTACGTACGTCTTTAGTGCAGAAAAAAACTCAACTGCACTTGTTATCTCTGCTGTTTGCCTGCACTGACTCCTTTGTTCTGGTGCCTCTCAATTTTATGGACAACCCAGCTGAAGCTTCTAATGGATGCCACAGTCTTTGTTTTCTAAACGATCCTCTTTCAGTTATATTAGATTTTTGATATCTTTGAATTTATCCAGGGTATCTTATAGAGATGGCGTAATGGAGCATGAACCTAGAGCTTGTGCTGCTGTGAAAGGAACTCAGATAATGGTAACACATTCTGACTGTACTATGAAAACAAGCCTCCAAGTTTATCTCCGTCATGTGTTTGTTTTAAATCCCCAAAGCAATTATATATTTTTTGCTCTCAGATCGAAAATCTCTTTTATAACATGATTGCTCGGAGGAAAACACTGCAGAACTCTGCCGATGATTATTCAAAGATAGTGGATTTGATTAGTCGGTTTGCAATTCATCACATAACTATTAGCTTTTCTTGCAGAAAGGTTGGTGTCTGAATGCTGATGTTTTTCATTATCATTTTAGAGCTGATTGATTTGCATGGGGTGAAATTTGTCACACTGTTGTGTAACACTTTTTGTTCCTTTAACATTTATCATACTTAGCACGGTGCGGCTAGACCAGATGTTCACACAGTTGCCACATCCTCAAGGCTTGATGCAATCAGATCTGTTTATGGTGTTTCGGTTGCTCGTGATCTAGTGGAAGTAATAGCTGCAGAAAATGATCCATGTACATCGGTTTTCAAGATGGATGGTTTTATGTCCAATTCAAATTACAGTGCAAAGAAGATAACGATGATACTTTTTATCAATGGTATGTCCTAAATGGATACTATTGGGCATCAGCAGTAGTTATTTAGTCCATTGGGCTTTAATTAAATTTCTTGGTTCTAAAGTAGTGATTGCCCTTGCTCATGACTGATGTGTTCAGATAATAGATAATACATTGAACTTTCTTTCCAATTAGAATGTTTTGCTAACAAAGGCTGTGGGTGGATTTTTTTTTTAATAAATTTATCTTAAGACAGTCATCTTTTCTGATTGGAAGATTAGTTTCTTCACTCCTTGGTTCCAGAATAGTGGTTGCTCGTGGTTGTTGCATTCAGATGATGCAGGAGGGGGGGGGTTCTTTTAGCTGTGAATGTTTGTTTATGAAAGGCTGAGGGTGAAATCTTGCCAAATTAAGATTGTGACTTATTTGATTGGAAGATAAATTTTAATACCTAGCATGTGATTTGGAAAGTATGATTATTGTACATGGCAATATTGACAATAAGATGGTCTATAAACTAGAAAAATAACCATTTGGCACATTTACTTTGAAGTCTCTATATATGACCTCTTTTTCACTTTCTCGTCTCTACCCATTAAATTTTTTGGATTCCATACCTATTCAAAAATTTTGATTTCCGGTGCTCTTTTTGGAGCCACTTTTTTATTTGGCTTGTTAATCTGAAGAAAAATCTTAATTGCAGATCAACCAATTGCAAAAAAATAGCCTTGATGGTTCTGTGCTTCTTTTCTGAATACCTTTGGAATCTTCAGCTTATGTTTTAATCCATTGTTGTTGGGCCAAGAACATCCTGATTTCCTGTTTTTTTTTTTTTTTGCCGAATAACGATTTGTATTAAGAAAAAGAAGAGAGAAATACAAAGGCCCACGTAGGAACCAATTAGTACATAAAAACAACACCAAAAATTACTTCCCCAAGAGAAACATTAGAGAGACTTTCCCTAATGAATGCAAATACTATAATAACATTTCCTCTTCTAGGCTACCCACAAAAGTACTCTCTTTTTAAACCCCACTCTTGGCTAGACCGTCCGCAACCGCATTGGCTTATCTAGGGATCTACTTGAATGAGATATTCAAAGAGGATGCCAAGAACACCGCTTCCTTAATTGCATGAGATAATCTCCATGGGCCACCCCGACCTTTCCTCATCCATTCAATAACCACGGCCACGTCGCCTTCCACCTCTATAATGTGGTCCACTAATCTTTTAGAATAAATTAGTTTCAAACCGAAGAGTAGTGCCTTTAGTTATGCCGTGAGTGAGTCTCCCTGTTCCAACGGACCCGAATATGTTATATTGTGTTGTCCTGATGAGACAAAAAACGATCCCCCCATATCTGATGGCCCCAGATTTCCAATGGAACACTCATCAAAATTTAGCTTCAACACATTACGATTCGATGGTAACCAGGGATGCACCACTTGATGGACTCGTGGGTAAGAATGAATGACAATAGGAAGGTGTCTAAGC
Source organism: Platanus orientalis (assembly GCA_025762735.1). Classification (NCBI taxonomy): domain Eukaryota; kingdom Viridiplantae; phylum Streptophyta; class Magnoliopsida; order Proteales; family Platanaceae; genus Platanus; species Platanus orientalis. The sequence continues at coordinate 2,370 of JAOXJP010228788.1, read as the reverse complement.
AAGGAGTCCATAGTAACACCTTTGAAGCTATGCTCCTCTGAGGCCCAATGCGCCAATCAAATGGATATACAATCAATCAATTGATAAGTGGATCGCCTTTTGTCTTGAAAAGTCTGCCTATTCCTTTCTTCCCACAAGGACCATACAATTACAATTGACAAATATTGCCAAACCTTCTTGCCCCTTTTATGAAGCTTACCAACTTGCCATTAGTTGAAGAGTTCCATCATCTCCTTTGGGAATACAAATGATAACCCAAACATTCTTCTGAAGCACCACCAGATATTCTGAGCATATGGGCAGTGAATGAATATATGATTTACCGATTCACCATCACTAAAGCAAAGTTGACATATTTGGGGAAGGAGGCACCATCCTTTTCTTCCCCGTTGTATCATGTCATATGTGTTGATACATTTGTGAGCCACCTTCCAACACAAAGCTTTATACCGAGGCAGCATCCTGATTTCCTTTTTGCTAAATGGTTTATTGTCATATTATTCTAATAAGTTTATTTTTTTCCTTGTAGATATTTGGATAAATGTTATAACTTGTATGGGATAGAACGAAAGAAAATTTTGTGGTGGATCTTTTACCATCTAATGTTAGGTTTGTTTGATAGGTAAAAAATAACAAGGTTTGATTTTTTTTTTTTCGATAATTAAAATAGCAAGGTTTGATGGATGCCTAGGAAGCATTTAAATTTTAATGGAAGCAACAAAGAATCCCTAATGGAGAATTCTTGGCAGAGAGTTGCTGGTGTTGTCCAAAATTCAAATGCTTTCAAATAGCTAGCAATCTGTAACCAAACTTCATCCTGGTCTTGTTTGGGAGGTTCAAGTGGTGGATGTTGAAGTGTTGACCTTGTGGAATGGAGTAAAGTTATATGAACCTCACCCATTTTCTATGTGGATTGAAGGGTATTCCTAGTAGAAAATTAATGTGATGTTCCATGAAGATTACCACTTTTAGTTATTAAAACAGACTACTTGTAGATATAAAGAGTGGGAGGGTTATTCTTTTGTAGATATAAAAGGAGGGTGGGCAAATGTGTGTAGAGATTTTTCTTCTTTGCAGCCTTCGGGCGGTGATTTCTGTTATGATCGATTTACCTTCTTTGTCACAGAAGAAACGGGATGCAATAAATCAACAAACAAAACGAAATCAGAAATCACGCACAACACAAGATTTATGTGGAAAACCCCAGTTTGGGGAAAAACCATGGAGTCACACAGAAAACTTTCACTATCTGGAAAAACTTGTCAAAGAAGATTTACAATTTTGGAACCTTTCCCTCCTCGCACGCAGCCCTAGGACAATATATAAATACCCCAAAAACCCTAATACATTTGCAGATATGGTTTGGATCTGGTCTGGTACATAAAAACATAAAAATGGGTCAAACAAATTTTCTTGGGGGCGGAGTCCTCGGACCTCTATAGGGCAAAGGATTCGTGTTACTCACCTTCGCCCCAAATTTTCCGTATTTTGGTTTTTCTTTTGGTTGTATTAGAGTCGGATTTCAAGTTCAATTTTAGATGCTAACCCAAATCAAACTTCACACATTACAATCTCCCACTTGAAGTTTGATATCGTGTTACATTTTCTGTGTTTGTGAACAATACTCTTCCCATGATGTGATTCCTATCTCTTGTGGTTCAACTGCTCCGTCTTCACACCTGAAGACCAACTAAAGCTATGCATAAATCTAGTTTTCTTTGCCGTGGCTACCTTAGTGAACATATCTGTAGGGTTGTCATCTGTATAGATCTTTTCCAATCTCAACATCTTTTTTCCTAGAAACGAATGTATGAAGTGATGCCTCCTGTCAATGTGTTTGGTCCTTGCATGGAATACTGAATTCTTCGCAATATGAATAGCTCTTTGATTGTCACTGTGTAACCTGCTGTTCTTCTACTTCTTTCCCAACTCTTCCATCAAGTTCTTTAACCAAACCATTTCCTTGCTTGCCTCCGTGGTAGCAATATATTCTGGTTCAGTACTTTAAAATGCCACTATCTTCTGCAACTGTGACACCCAGCTAATAGCTGTAGAACCCAAGGTGAAGAATACACCGTAGTACTTTTTCGTTTGTCAAAATCTCCTGACAAATCCAAATCTACATAACCTTGTAGGTGAAGTCCAAACTCTCAAAAAATCAATGTGGCTTTAAAAATTCCTCTTAGGTACTTTAGAATCCACTTCACAGCCTCCTAATGCATCTTTCCTTGGCTTACTTCGAAACCTGCTAACTACTCCCATTGAATGGGCAATGTTTGACCTCGTGCTAACCATAACATACATCAAGTTACTTATTGCTGATGGATATGGTACCTTGGACATGTAATTTATCTCCTCCTAAGATTTAGG
>JAOXJP010228787.1:0-11062 GCA_025762735.1 Platanus orientalis | reverse complement strand
CTATTTAGAGTTGTCATACTTGGTATCAAACAAGTTAGTGATAGAAAGCAAGGAAGGAACCAGGTCCGATTTTTTCAAAATGAGTTACAGACTACTTTAGGTTACTCCTACTCCTAAGATAATATAAAATTTAATGATGATGTTAAAGATCATTTCTTCTTACTTTTCTCGCTTATTTATATCGAGTCAATCAATTATGGTGGTTATAGCATTTTCCTCACGTCGCAAGGTGGTTATTTTTCACTTCCCATTTTTTCTTTTTGTCACAATCACCTTCTTTATCTTTTGTCATAGCAATGAATAACTGTCGTGGGGTGTGTAGTGGTCTTGCTTAGCGCAAGTAATGACCCATACACATCGCATGTTGGGATATCACATGTGTCTTAACAAAACTAATTCTCCTGCTCCACATCTTTGTTGGAAGTATACCATGTGTCTCCATTTTGTAGATAGATTCTGGGTTAAACAAAACCCACGCATTATCAATATGTAAGCAGATTTTTAAGATGGTACAAACAAATGCCCCATGCACTTGTCTAGTTTAGATCTTAACTAAACACGTGTGACCTTCTTCTAGTGCTTCAGATTTATTTATCTATACACTATTGATTATTTTTAGGGACTCACACTCGATTATGTAATTGATTTGACTAAGTTACCCCAATTGACACATCTTTCAAGATGAAATATCCTCTATCATTATCTGTTATCAAGATTCACCCCACTACCAATAATCTCTTACAGAACGAACGACGGATTTTGTTTGGGAAACCGAACCATCTTCATTGTTCTATGATAACCCTACCTCTATGGGTTTGTAAATGCTGATTATGAGCATCGCCTTGTTCTCATCCCCCTTCATCATGATTGCACTTCATCCTCTTTGTAATCATACCGATGGGCTTTGATACTCTGGGGTGATTTCAAACTTTGTTAAACAGGATAATTCTCCCTCCTGACCTATGATTGGTGTCTGGATTCTCTTGCTCATGAGAATATTTGATACTTACTTCTCATGCCATGTCCCCCATTCGGACCACCACCCAATGATTGAGAATGGTTGTTTCATCTCGGGTCTCCTTATTTCAAGGAGCTGGAAGATTACATGGTTTTACCAAATAATCCTAGAATACTTCTCAAGTTGTAGAGTGCTTTATGAATATGGAGGTTATGTCATCCACGACTTTGGAGATGGAGTCGCCCTCTACACATCGCTTGTTCTTTTACACATGTAACAGTTCTGAAAAAGGGCATGCACTGGGAGAAGTACATTGACTTGAATCCCTTCTTGTGCTCATTCAATATTGAATCATCATTCAAGGCGTCTCCTGAGGTGACCTCCAGAGAGGTGAAAAACACACCTCATCTTGGTCTCCTCGGTTAGCGGTGGTGTACATGGTTAACAGTTTATGCTGAAGCCTGTGTTCTACCCCCATTCATCACCAACCTCTGCACCTTACATTGATTATTGTTAGGTCATTTTGTGTTTTTAAGAAGCGATGTAAGGTCTCGATATGAGCCTTTGTATTTTTATCGTTTTATTTATTATAATATATTTTTCCTTAGACATTAATTGTCTCAAAATGCGGCTGTATCTTTCAACTTACGATAATAAAATTGTATTTGGATGTTTTTGCCCAAGAATATTTTCTAGTAACATAGGCCTTAGCATTAGACTCGTATTTATTATAGGACATTTTTGTCCTTATACGAGCCTTCGTATTTGGCTCATATCATTTATAGGACATTTGATCCTTAATTTCTTTATTTTGATATGGAGGTTTATGTTGCTCCAAATGTCTATCTTTAACTCTTTCTCCAAAGTGTATGAGTCAATAGGCATTTTCATTAAAGACCTTATCTACTTACCATGGCCTTTTCCATAAGAATGGCCATCTCACAATATCTGGTTTTTTTACTACCAAAAGAAGTGTTTTTTCCTAAATCACTCTATCGAGTCCATCCCTTATTGGAATGTGACTCTTGACATGGCTTAAATTATTCTAGTGAGCCATTGTAAGTCCCCAAAATGTTGTGCCATGAGCGTTGGATTTTGCTGTTGCGAAAACTTCAAAGGATAATTCCCCCTTGGCACATAATTTTTTCAAGTTGACTCATTCGTTTGATGTCGATGCCATGTCATCAAACCAAGAATGTAGGCCTTATTCTCGCCTTTTGGATCCTCGACTTTATTTATTTATTTATTTTGAGGATTTTTTTCGAGTTGATCTTTACTTTTCGTCGACTCTTGTCAAATTGGATTTGTCTAATTTATTCATTGTGATGCATTTGAGTGTTGTTGAACCATTTGATGACGTGTTTCTCACTCTCACTTTCTGGTCCTTGATGTCTTGGTTGAACACCTTCCAGCCTAGACGCCCTACTCTTAGATCACTCGAATCATGCTTATTAATTCTGTCAATGTGAGATAATGTTACTCAATCGTCTTGTGTCAAGTCGATGGTGACCACGTTGATATTAACTGACTTCAAGATTATAGTAATTGATCCCTATTGGGCAACAATTTGTCTTTTATGCTTGATTGTTTCTCTGCAACCTTTGTTGGTTATTTCATCAATCGTAACTGTATTAATATCTACCTTTATTAGGACAATGTTGGTTTTGTCTTTTTTTGCTTGTACATCATTCGACATGCCAGTTTGCCTTCTTTCTTGACCTTTTCTTTAGAGACATTTTTTTTATAACAATTGAATTATTGGCTAACCCATAAAAAAATTAATCTTTTTTTTTTTTTTTCTATTATGGAACTTCGATTGACTGATATGCTCAATCGCTAGCTCCTTTATGCCACGAGGGCTAGTGTCAAATTTGGTGGCATTATGTTTCTTAGGGGACTGGTCTTTCTTGTTTACCAACTCGTCTCACAACTCCTTATCTACTTACCTAGATATTTTTCTATCACACGTCTGGTGCAATCGTCTTTTCACATCATTATTACAACTTTGATCGTATGCTGACGTAGTGCTTCAACCATTGCTCAGTCAGTTTGAATGCTTGAGTTCTCTCTCTACATGGTCTTGCGGCAGTAAGGTTCGCTCGTATAGAGGTCGGCTATATTTTTGGCCTGAGTCCTCACATGACTAGCAGTAAGAGCTACACTATTGAAATTTTTATCACCCATCGAGGGGCTTTTTTGGCATCCTCTATAATATAGGTGCTTCTTGAGCCTTCCTTGGGGCAATAAACTTTAGGCTTGACCGAATTGGTCTTAGCCTTGAAGAAGTTGTTCTTTGTGACCATTGAACTCGTGATGAGAGTCTCCTATTGGCTTCTCATAGGGATCTCAAGTCGTTCGTTATTGAGATGAACCATTGCTTTACCTTACCCCCCGAATCCCCTCGGGTTCCTAGTGTACCACCATCAAGTTCTCTCTTTTTAAATCATTGTTTGGTGTTATGCCCTTGTCTTCTTTTGAATTGTCCTTATTCAATCATTAGAGAAAGTTATAGCAATTACCTTAGTTAGCCTGTCGAATGCATTGTCTCAGCCAATAGGTTCTTGGGGCTTCTTACACTATATTTTCTATGAAAATTATCACTTATGTTTTCTAAGGTGTCAAATCTTTCTCCCCCTCAATAAGTATCTTAGATGGTTTTCTTTATTTATGATAAATTAAAAAAAATAAAAACCATTAAAAATTAAAAAAAAAAAAAAAAAAAAACTCACTAAAATCAAACTTCTTCCTCTTCCAAATTCAAATAATAAATGGAGATTATCTCATAAAGAAAGTAGATAGTAGTGGACATGTGATGCCACGAATATAGAAAGAGAAATAGGTGGAGAGCTCTTTTCCCTAGCGCATGTTTGTGTGTTTTGAAGAGACAAGAACTAGTTTTACAAGTTTATAAGCGAGGCAGGTCAGGCCGCCTGAAAAGAATTCATCAGTGTTATGAGATGCATGCCTTTGCATGTTGGAGGACGAGCATAGGCTACTTCATTTGAATATATATATTTTTCCTTTTTATACGGTAAACTTTGCTTGAATTAGCATGAGAGAATAAAAGGATTTGGAAAAGAAAGAAAAAAAAAGATTGATTTTGTGAGAATGTTTCTCTTTTTTTTATTTACTAATTTAAGATAGAGAGAGTAAACAGTTTAGATTACTTATTTCTTAATTAAAAAATATTTATTTATTTCAAAAACAGGAAATGGACGTAATTAGTCTGCGCTGTATAGGTGGCAGTTGGAGACTGGTTAGTAGGCATCATCACGAATGCAGTGATGATTGCATAATACTAGCTCGTGATCTAGGGATCTCAGTGCTTTACTCTAGTCACTCTATTGGATTTTCACACAGTAATTGGATATGCTTCGTTTTCAGTGACAAATGATTGCTTTCCATCGCTTTACCACAAAGTTTTCAAGGCTTCATCGGCGTTAGCGAAAAAAACGAAAACGTAAAATCCCCGACGACGGACGGGCGGTATTTCCGATTAAATTAAAAAAAAAAGGAACACCCAAACCCAGTTAAGAGAGGGAAAAAGAAAGCGCGCGAGAAAATAAAGAAAACACCTTTTCCCGACCTTTCAAAATACCAACATCCTTCGAGGCGCCGGGGCTCTGCTTTTCCCGGCAAAGAAAGCGAGATCTCGGATCGTCTCGGCGACGAGATCCTTGAAAATCAACCGCTCAATGTCCAGCACTGCCTCTGAAATCTCTGCAGGGCAATCTCTCCACCCGTTAATGGCGTCTCCGGCCATGTCCTTCTGGAGCACCCCGCAAATGACATCGAACACGTCTTCAGCCGGGGCCCTCTCCCGGATTCTGCAAAATTCCGACCATACCTGTTTCAAAGATGGCTTTCCGATCATGGAATCTGTCCGGGAAAGTGCCGTCCATGCTGGAAACTGTCTCTTTCTATCGATGATTTCTCTGATTGTGTCGAAAACTAGCTTCCGGTGGAGTATGGAAACTTCAGAGGAGTTTGCTTTTTGTTGTTGTTTCTCGAGTAACAAGAAGACATCGCAATCTTCTGAAAGGCAGTCGGAAGCTCGGAATATCTCAGAGACGTAAAGGAAATCACGGTCATCTGATTTGTCTTCAAATTTCAATCGGACCGGCGAGATCGCCCTGTTCCAGTTCTCGTCTTCGAGTTCTACTGGATAATCTATTGAAAAATAAATAAATATTTATATAATGCACTGTAATTGACGGAGAGAAGAAGAATTCTGAAAAATAGTACCTTTGAAATCGATGCATCGTTTCATGACAGGCGAAGGAGACGATTCGTCTTTGTAGAAAGACGAATCAAGAACCGAAACTGGACTAGGCTGCCACTCGGTTGGTGTGATCTCAGCTATGCTGTGAAGCAGCTTATCACACCTCTCCAAAAGGCTTCTCCCTTCGTTGCAATCCACCATTTTCGATCTCAGCGACTGCATTCCCCCAGAAAACAAAATAAGAACACAGGTGAAATTTATAGGAAAAAAAAAAGGATTATTTGATCTCTTTCTCTATCTCGAACCTCTGGGTCGACTTGAGATGCGGTGCTAATGCTGCTCTCGGAAATCGTAGATGATTCATCCTCCGTCGCACTGGAAATTCTCTCTTTTGAGGATATCTCAGGCGTCGGTTTCTTGTTTCTTGGTGATCTGCTTGTTGTCTGATCCGATCCGACCTTCCTCGTGTTAATCCTTGGTGAATGAGTGGGAGAGCTTCGTCGCCGCTCCGCAGAATCATTTGCTCCTCTCTGTGTATCAATGCTCAATGGTTTTCTCCTCGGAAGAGAATTAGGAGTCTTTGCGCCGGTCTCATTCCGATCAGGCGGCCTTGTATTTCTTGCTCTTCTTTCATTTTGTAGATTGCGATCGATTTCCGTCCGGTCCCGCCTAGGCCTCACCGGATGCAAGGTTTCACCGGCGAAGTTGAGGTGCCGACGAATTTCAACTTTGGATCTGACATTCGGAGAGTCTGTTCCTGGTCTTCCAGCTCCACTAATCGACCTCGACGATTTCATGACGACTACTGGAGATTCTTCGGCGTATAATTTCCGGTCGTAAACGAAATTCCGCTGGCTGATCTGTTCTTCTGGTCTTTTAGAATGTAGAAGCCCTTTGAGTTGTAGAGCTTCGAGGATCTGCTTCAACGCCTCCAGATCCTTTGTTGGTTCATCGATTCCCCTCATCTTTAATCGCTTCTCGATCTCTCCATAAAGAAACCCAGTCTGCGTTGCCTCCGGAAAGAAATCCTGTGAATCAAAAAAGCCCTTACGTTGTTGCTGCGTCCTCCGTGGTGAAGGGGATAAGCCTCTTCCGTCTGGAGCTTTCGATGGCTCCGATTTTGGTAATCTTGCACAGAAGTCTTTAGAATCTGGTGCTCGAACTTCCGATTTTCTATCCTTTAGAGCTGCATTGTCTCTTATCGCGCTTCTAGAAACGTTGCTTCCAGAATTGGACTGGTACAGCTGCTTCTGTTGGCAATTGTTCCCGTCAATAAATCGATATTGAAGCAGGTCTCTCGAGACCCTAGACTCCGAAGCAGATCTCCGCAACTCAACTTTCTTAGGAGGTTCGCGGACGAAGTCCGGCAGCGCTTCGAGCCCCATAAGTCGAGCAATGACGCTCGGCGAACGACGCTGCTTCTCGTTCTCGTCGGCGTTCGTCGTTTCTGATGATCCCTCGCATCGAGTAACAGAGATAATCGCCGCATTCGCTCGAATCTCCCTGGGGTAAAGACTACCCTTTCCATCAAAAGTCGCTCTGCTATCCAGAGAAAGCCTTGGAGCTTCTTTGAACTTCCAAGAAGATCTCAAACCTTCCTTGAATTCGAAAACCGGAAAAGGAAGTGGCATTCTCCCCGGAGTCTCTATCGAACCTGAAGCCGGAGAACAGATTCCCTGCGTAGAATATTTCGTACATTCCGGCGAGGATCGCAACTGCTGTTGTTGCTGCTGCAGTTGTAGTTCTCTGGAGTACGCTGGAGATGCCATGGATCCCTCCGATTGGGATGTTGAATCGACGGCCTGAAACTTTTCAAGAAGACGTATCAAACAATTGTACTAATGGCAAGTAAAATAGAAGAACGGAAAAAAGATCAGAGAAAAGAAGCTGACCGGAGAAGAAGGGAGGCGTTTGCCTGCGTTGAGGCGTATTCCGGAGAGAATGTGGTGACGATCGAATATCTGAAGGAAGCCGGTCATACACCCCATCTGCTTCTCTATCTCCTTCTCCAGATTTGGATCGTGGAATATCCCTGTCGTCATTTTCCGACGAGTTTCTTTGTTTTCTGGTGAGTTTTTCTCTCTCTCTCTCTCTCCTTCTCTCTTAAATCTCCATTAATGTGTCTTATCAACACTTTCCGTTCTCCATAAAAAATGCATCTCTCTCTCTCTCTCTCTCTCTCTCTTTTTCTCTCAATCTCTGGTAAGACTAAGAGTATAGCTTTCTCCTCGACTCTCGCTACGAGTTTCTTTGCCCTTTAATAAAGAATGGCGCAGGTGGAGGAAAGGTGGCTGAGAAAAATGGACAAGTGATACCCTTGGCTTATTCTGGAATGACAAGCATGTTTCAGAGAATGACAATTAAGCCCTTAGGGTGCCCTTAAAACAAGTCAGGTAGCGTGTCTGCAGATAAAACTTCCGTGGGTATGGTTCACGTGTCAGAGATCCACTTCCTTGCGTTATGAAAGTTTGACTATGTCCCATTTTTATGTACAAAAGTACCCCTATAGGCCCTGATTTTTATATACGAAACTAACCCTATACACCTTTGCCGGTTGCCTTGAATTTGAATAGAAAATAAAATTACATAACAAAAGAAAATAAAAGAAAAAAAATCTGTAATTAAGATTGTTTGGTTGCCAAGAAAGAGAACAACTTTTGTGTTACAATTTTCATGAGAAATAGAGTGTTTTCAAGTAAGAATTGCGTAAAAACAGTATGATAGGAGGAAAAAAAAAGTTAGTTAGATGAAAAAATATTGAAAATTGAATATTTTTGGATCTTGACAACTAGATATCTTGAAAATGATTTTTTAAAGAAAATTTAGCTAGGAATCACGAGAAAACAACTTTCATGGCAACCAGACAAGATCAGCAAGTTTCCACCTTAGAGAGTTGGGAGTTCATACCTCTAGCTAGAAAGAGTTAAATAGATCCTTGTCAACCAATTCTGCCCCATAGGTGTGGTGATATGCATGGTCCTAACAAGCACTTTGATGTCATTTGATGATGCCCAGAAAAGGATCACTCAGATGGTCCAATGACGTCCTTCAATCTGGAATCTTGATGGTTCCTGCACACTAGTGGTAGAATGACATCGGTGTAGCACCAACCAATACCTCTCCGACGCTTTAGTCAGAGTTTGGAAAAAATGACTAAGTGTTCCTCTCTCTTTTGGGATCAATTGTGCTTACCTTCTTTTGGGGTTCCCCTTTCCTTTTATCCTCTTTTTTCTTTTTCCCTCATTCTTCGAGTTGGTTACCGGAAAGTAGAGGAGTGGGGCATGTGTCGGTGTGGGACTGGTACTTGCTCTCCTGTGCTCTACATCCCATAACCGCTTTTGTCTTACTTGAAAAGTGGAGGAGTGGGGCACGTGTCGGTGGGGGATTGGCAGTTGTTATGTCGTGCCCTACATCCCGTAACCACTTTGTACTTGTGGTTCGCTCGGGCATAGTTTTGCGTTCGTCGCCTCGGGAGCCGTGAACAATCATCCCTCAACCATTTATTGCCCCTGAGCGCCTGGACGACAATGGGGTCGGTCGATACTCTATGTATCTACCGGGTCAGGTGACAGATCTCTATCGAGTCGGTCTCTATCGGGTCAGTCGATAGTATTCATCCCCGATGCTCAATTAATCGACAGATTCTCTATTGGGTCGGTTGGTAGCCTTGTTGGGTTCCCTGAACCAGCCAAATGAATCGATGGAGTTCACTCGGTTCACTCGATTAATCGGCTCAGCCATCTCGGGTCCATACTCCATCACATGCCTCCTATTCCTCCAATCCATTGGTACGAGTAGACATGGGGAATATATAAGGAGCTGAGTCAATTGGAGTGCTAGCACTTCGTCTTTGCCTCCTTGAGCCCCGTGCCATTAATGAGGACAAGACGTGTGGGTTGGCAGCCATTTTCTTTTAAATCATGCTTCAATTTGACAGCCAGGGGTCACTAGAGTGATCCGACGGTTCAATGTGACTTTGAAGGGTATATGTACGGGTTGGTCCTCTTGTCTTCTCACTTTGCTTTGAATCAACCTTTGTTCTTCTCAAGTGGGTTACTCGCGTTCGTGCCTGTGTCGCGTCAAGGAGATCATCCGCTGCAAGGGAGTCAGGTATCATCTGCTTCGTTTCTCCTTGCATATTTTTAGTTTTAAGTGTTGGTTCTCCTCTTCTTTCTTCCCTTCCTCTCTTTTTTTTGTTCTGTTTCCAGCATTGTTCCTTGGTTACGGCCTTTCTTCCTGTTGTCGGGATTCTTTATCCCTTCTTGCCGCCCCTAGGACACCACCCTGGACCCTACCGGGGCACCCTTCGGGTTTCACTTCATTCGTTTCTATTACTGCCTCCGTACTTATCAACACCCTCCAGATATGAATTCCTTAGGGTTTGACTTGTCCTTCCTAGGTTATATTTTTACTCGTTTCTTAGAGGTCATAAGCCCTTCGGTGGGTGTCATATACGCTTTCGGTCGAATGGATAGTTCTTCTGAATTGATCAAGTCAGTCGCGGCACTTGACAAGAACCTTGTCCGTGCCGACTCCCCCGACCCGGCTCATCCTTTGTCACCGATTAGGTCTGGTTGGTTTGCCGATATGCCGTATGCTGCCGAGGGTATCATGTCTACCTTGTCGAGGTCTTGATTGGATGGTTTTCGTCGGGTCTATCAGATACCCGAGTCGGTTAACCTGAGGGTCTCGTCTTTCGACGAATGGGCATGTTCTTGTCTTCCGAGGGAGGTATCTATCTTTGAATAGGCTCTGGAGGCTGGCCTATGGTTCCCTATTCCCCTCTTTGTCCGCCAGCTCCTCACCCACCTTTGTTTAGCCCCAGGCTAAATCATGCCCAACTCGTGGAGGATCCTAATCGCTTGCATGGTGTTGTGGCCTGCATGTAGTGGCGGCCAGGATCATATCACGGTCCCTGAGTTCCTCTATTGCTGCAAGGCAGTGGAGATGTATTTTGGGTGGTGGTACTTCATAGCTAGGGTTCTCGACCGAGCCTTGATTACGGGTCTTCCAACTTCGAACAAGGGTTGGAAAAGTAAGTTCTTTTTTGCGTCAGGGGAAGGTCTGGAGTCGGTCCCATGGAGTCGCCCATCTATCGGATTCACACGGTTCCTAAGATATGGGGCGAGCCACGTCTAAGAGGTAATTCTTAGTCGTGTCAGTTTTCTTCTTATTCATTTAGTCGGTTTGACGTTCTTGGTTTTTGTAGCGTTAGCTGAACACCCCTGTCTGATCTTCAACTCGAGAGGCTGGGGCAGGCTTTTACGCACCCGATTCGGGACTACTCCCTGCTGGTGAATTTCGAGTCGCTCTCTATATACTTATTCGGCCCGGAGGTCCCGTTTCCTCACTTGCGGTGGGTCAGGCCTCTAGCTCATCTTCCGTCCCTGTCAGTCAAGCACCTAGCTTGCCTCTTCCTCCAGCTGGTCAGGGTTTTCCTTTTTTTTTTGTAATGGTCTAGGGGCCTTCATACAGATCCCCCTCTTTTTTATTGATGAATGAAACTCATTTTTCCTTTTTGTGGATATGTTGAACGTTTAGTAAATTATTTTGTCTGTTTTTGTGGTGCCTCTTAGCAAGGTAGTCCTCCATGGTTATTTGGTCGTAGGGTCGCTTCAGACTACTAGGTTTTAGCTTTTAGACAGTTATGGTAGGCCAATGCAGTAGACCGAGGGGTCGGATACTGGACTGCATTTCCACGACCACTAGGGCATTTTGTATTGTTGGGGTAGGCCGAGGGTCCGAGTTATTAGACTCTCCATTCTTGACTCCACTCGGGTACTCATTGTAGACCGTTGTAGTAGATCGAGGGATCGAGTTACTGGACTTAGTCCATTCTTACGACTCTACTCGGGTATTCATTGTAGACCGTTGAAGTCACT
>JAOXJP010228786.1:0-11062 GCA_025762735.1 Platanus orientalis | reverse complement strand
GAGCATCATTGGCCTTAAGATGAGCATATGTTAAAATGTGAGTGATTATGGGCCTTTAGATGAACCAAAACGGAGTTCAAATTTCAAAAATCTCTCCTAAAATTTCCTGAAATTTTTTTCTCAAAAATACCCCCAAAACCAATTGGGCTTTTTGAAATCGGTTTGGAATCCAAATTGGTTTCAGAAAGCGCAATCGATTTGAAAAACCCAGTTTTCAGCCAAATCGATTTGGCTTTTTGAAATCGATTTAGGTTTAGGACATTTTCCCAAAACTCCATCCCAAATTGGTTTAGGCCTATGGGTTTGGCCCTCGGCTAAGAGAAAAAATGTTCAAATCCTGCCTCGAAACCGATTGCATTTTTCACAATCAATTTCGCCAAACCGATTGCGAAAAGCGCAATCGATTTGGCTTATGTGTTGTGCATAGTAACCAAAATTTCTTGGGCATTCATTTTAGCATTCTTTTGGGGTATCATTGGGGACCCTAAACCATGTCTAGGGTTGCTTTGAGGCATACAAAATGATATGACATGCATGCATTATACCTTGTTTGTAGTGCCTCTTCCGGGTGCTTTTGCCTTATCTTAAGTCCTTCTTGGCTTCTTGATTTGAACTTGTGAGCTTCACATAGGACATATACAAGACTTCTAGCACTACCCTTACCCAATATATGCTCATGGGATTGACATACATCAACCCATGGTATTGACAATTCCTTAACAATCTTCCCCTTTGTCAATTCGATGTCAAAACCTATAACTCACTCAGTTACATAGCAATTTTACAATGATAAAACAAATTACAATTGAAATAAAATTTGCACTCACTCCCCCTAAATTACACATAACAATTCTCCCCCTAAATACAAACTGATCATGGGAGCCATTTCTTTCTTTATGCTTGGCTTTTATGGATATTGATTTTCTTTAATTCCTATAACCACAACCACAACCACAACCACAAACAAAATGCCTTTCTTAAGCATGCATTTAGACTATAGAAATAAACCATAAGATATGACATGTATGAGAAATGAAAATTTTAAATTTCTCAAATTTGTTGTGAGTTATTAGTAGTTATTTATGTGTGAGTACTAACTCTCCCCCTTTTTGAGATGAATTGACATAGGAATTTGAAACAGAAATTTGCTTATTCATTGATTGGAAAATATTACACAAGAGCTCAAAAAGAAATATACAACCCACATTTAACAAAAAGAAATACTACATCTGAAGCTCGGGGGTCATCCTCATCCTCACCATCATCGCCAAGGCCTTTCTGAGTGGCTTGAATCAAGAGCGGCGAGATCGATGTCTTCCCCAATAGGCATGGGACCACTTGGAGTCCCCTTGAACTCCAGGTGTTGAGACAAAAGGAATAATTTTTGTGAGTTAAGATGATAGGCAAGTTGCTTTTGCCTTACTTTCATTCTGTTCATCTTCTTTACAAACAACTTGTGGTTTGCAATCATCTGGGCATGTCTCCTTTGGCCTTGGAGGTGAAGACTCTCAAGTATCTCCAACACAATACTCTAGAACTCATGTTAGGAGAGAGAGACTAGTTTTAGAACTGGTGGAGGAGTTGGTACATCCTTATCAGATGGCTTATTGCTTAAATCTCCTCAGTTGGATCTGTCATAGGATCACTCATTATCTTGTTCTTCTCCATCTTTTTGATGGTTCCCTCATTGATGCTAGTGCCTAGTTGGTGAGGGTCAGACTAAAACACAACACCGTATCTCTTCAAAATCTAGGTTATCAGAACCGCATAGATGATGTAGAGGTGGAGAGTGCGTCTGTGGCTAAGAATGCAATCAATGACATAGGCCATCTCCTAGGTCATGTCAAAATGGTGAGTTGTTGGAAAGAGGTTGTACGTGCAAAACCAATTGAGGAACCGTGCGGCCAGTGAGCAATATATCATGCTTAGTAGAGTGGTCTAGGCAAAGCTCGTGTTTATGAAATGCTCAAGAATAACAGATTTCTCTACAGAAGTGAGTGGCACGGGAGGAAAATGTGCATGGCCTTCTCGAATGAGGGAAACACCCAACTTTATAAGCAAGATGTCTAGATTCAGTCTGATCGGGACTCCATAAACCTTAGAGACCAAAGAGAGATAGGTCTCATTTAGCAAGTGGGCATTCACATAGAACATCCGTAGTTCCTGCTCATGAACCTAGGTGTCCAATTTGAATAATGGTAGCCACCCATATGCCAATAGGTGTTTTTCTAGGCTAGCCATGACAATAGGTCTCAGTTCCATGAATTGCTCACTCACTATTGGTTTTTGATAAAAGAAATGGTGAAAGTTGTCATGAGACTCACCATTTCGAAATGCATGCACTCCTAATGGTTGATCCTTTGTGCGTGGCTACTTTCTTAAACCACCTTCACCCGAAGCTTGGCCTTGTGCACTTCACTTTGATCCCATGGTTTTCTTGAAGTGGGAAGCCATGGAGAAAACATTGATGCCCTTGTTTAAGAGGTTTGAAGATATTTGGGAAAAGCTAAGAGAAGGAAAAACTAGGTTTAGGATGAAAATGGAGAAGAGGGATTTGGAAAGGGTCAAAGAGACAAGGAATGGGAGAGATTAGGTGACATAGAGGGAAAACTGATTTTTATAAGAGTTTGGAAGCCCAATGGTTAAAAATCCAAGCATTAATGACCCAAGTCATGATCAGTCATGGCTCTATCCCGCCTATGATCGATCATGGGTGAACTATGATAGATCATGGCAAAAAATATTTATTTTTATTTATTTCTATTTAATAAATCCCCTTTTAAATTTTTTTTTTGTGACTACCTATAGTCACACATCCCTATTGCATTCCGCAAGTACTGAAATCATTTCTGCCAATTGATTTTCAGTCTGCATATACCCCAAGACCACAACCTTTTCTTCCACTAATTCTCTGATGAAATAATGATGAATGTCTATATGTTTAGTTTGAGAATGTTGTACCCAATTTTTGGAAATGTCTATCGTACTTATGTTGTCTACAAATAGTTCATTATGCCTTGTTCTAACTCATAATCCTTGAGCATTTGCTTCATCCAAAGTAGTTGGGTGCAACTACTATCAGCGGCAATATACTTAGCTTCTGCAGTTGATAGGAAAATTGAGGTTTGTTTTTTACTATGCAAGGATACTAAACAGTTCCCTACATAGAAACATGCTCTACTAATGCTTTTCCTATCTTCCAAATTTCTACCCAATCTGAGTTAGAGTATCTAGGTATAATAGAATTGGTCTGAAAAGGATACCAAAGGCCAAAGTTAATTGTGTCATTTAGATACTTGATTATCCTCTTTAATGTGGTTAGATATGATTCTTTAGGTGTAGCTTGATACCTAGCATAAACTCCTATACTAAAGACAATGTCAGGTTTGCTTGTTGTTAAGTACATCAGGCTATTTATCATGCTTTTGTATAGTTTTGTGTCTACTTCCATGCCGGTTGGATCAATAGTGAATTTACTGTTAGTGTATATGGGAGTGT
Organism: Platanus orientalis; assembly: GCA_025762735.1. Lineage (NCBI taxonomy): Eukaryota > Viridiplantae > Streptophyta > Magnoliopsida > Proteales > Platanaceae > Platanus > Platanus orientalis. The sequence goes on along the minus strand of JAOXJP010228786.1, from coordinate 7,564 downwards.
TTAGTGGTTTGGAATCTTGAAGTCCAAACTTGCTCACCAAATCCTTGACAAATTTTGATTGGCTCACAAATATTCTACTCCTAGTTTGCCTAATTTGTAGGCCTAGAAATAACTTGAGTTCTCCCTTCATACTCATCTCAAATTCAAATTTCATTGATTGAGAAAAACCATGAGACATTTTTTAATTGGTTAACCTGAAAATGATATCATCCACATAAATTTGTACCATAAGTATGTGACCATTCTCTTTTCTAATAAAGAGTGTTTTATCAAAACTCCCCTTATCAAATTTGTGGTCTATTTGAAATTTTGTGAGTGGCTCATACCAACAAGCTCTAGGAGCTTGTTTTAACCCATACAAGGTTTTCTTAAATCTATATACATGATCCAGTACGTGTGGGTCAACAAACCCATCTGGTTGTTCCACATAGACTTCTTCTTGCAAGAAGCTATTAAGGAATGCACTTTTAACATCCATTTGGTATAATTTGAATCTTAAGTGATATGCAATGGAAAGTGAAATACTAATGGGTTCCATCCATGCAATTAGAGCAAAAGCCTCCTCAAAATTGATTCCTTCTACTTCAGTATATCCCTTAGCAACTAACCTTGTTTTGTTCCTCACAATAGTGCCATGTTCATCTACTTTGTTCTTGAAAATCCATTTGGTTTTTATAACATTTTTATCTTTTGGTTTTTCAATAAAAAACCACACATCATTTCTAGTAAATTGATTTAACTCTTCTTGCATGCCACTGATCTAATTTGGATCCTCTAAGGCTTCAGTTGTCTTTCTTGGTTCTACCTTTGAAGTAAAACACACATGAGTGATCAAGTTTTGAACTTGTCTATGTGTTTTGACTCCAACCATTGGATCACCTATGATATCTTTGGTTGAGTGACCTTAAATCAATCTGCTATCTCTAGGATGTTGACAACCATCTTGGATTTCTACTACTTCATTTTCAGATTCACTAAGTTTATCCGAAGTAAGCGTTCTTTCTTTGATGGGTTCACATTGGATGTATGAATTGTCCTCCACATCTTTTTGGTCCTCTTTCTTGTCATCTATCACCACATTGATAGATTCCCCAATAGTAAGTGTTCGTTTATTGAACACTTTATATACACGACTTTTAGAGGAGTAGCCAAAAAAGATGGCTTCATCACTCTTGGGGTCAAATTTTCTAAGGTTCTTTCTTTCTCTCAAAACATAGCATGAACTACTAAATATTTTAAAGTATTTAATATTTGGTTTCTTTCCATTTTAGATTTCCTATATAGTTTTGCTGTTCTTGGTCTAAGGTAAGGCCGGTTAATGATATAACAAGTAGTGTTAACTGCTTCAACCGAAAACCTTTTATCTAGATTCATGCTTGTAAGCATAACATTTTCCATTTCATACAATGTTCTATTTTTCCTTTTAGCTACCCCATTATGTTGTGAAGTTTTAGGGGCAAAGAATTTATGTTTGATTCCCATTTCATTGCACCAATTTGAATACTTGTGATTTTCAAATTTTCTACCATTATCACTTCTTATTCTTTTAATGGTGAGTTCCATTTCAATTTGCATTCTCTTGTATAGAGTAATGAACTCATCAAATGCTTCAAATTTCTCTTTTAAGAAGGCAACCCAAGTATACTTAGAGAAATCATCCACTACCACTAAGAATTATCTCTTATCATCTAGACTTTCAGTTCTTGTGGGTCCAACTAAATCCATGTGTAAAAGATTTAAAGGTCTACTTGTGCCAACTTGATTTACCTTTTTGTGTTCGGACCTTGTTTGTTTTCTTAGTTGGCATCCACCACAAATTTGGTATTCATTGACCACTTAAACTAGGTAACCCTTGGACTATATCCTTTCGACTTAGTCTGGCAAGTTCCTGAAAATTTATGTGACTTCACCTTTGATGTCATAGGTTGGTCTCATCAGTTTATGAGAATAGACATGTGTTCCTCATAGAAGGGTCTGAGTCAATTATGTAATAGTTGTCACTTGTCCTTAGAACATTAACAAGTGTTTTCTCACATTTCTTATCTTTTACATCATAGCAGCCTTTAGAGAAATGGACTGCATAACCTTTGTCACAAAATTGACTGATGCTCAATAGGTTATGTTTAAAACCTTATACATAGAGAACATCAGATAGTCTTGGTAAACTGGGAGCTTCAATAGTTCATATTCCAAATAATTTTACAGCATTCCCATAACCAAATGTGACACTTTTATCCACTCTTTCCTCATATATTGACTGAGAAAAGATTTATCTCTAGTCATATGTCTTGAGCATCCACTATTCACGTACCACTTGGAAATGCTTCTAGCTCTAAGAGCTATATGGATGACAATGCATTTTAGGTTCTTTAAGAGCTGTATGAAATGCTTGGTACAATCAAAGGGAATGATGTCCCAATGTATGGTGAGGCTCTCAATAACCAAGTGTACAAATGTAGTCACCAAGGAAAACTAAGTCTCAATGTACAAAGTGACTCTTACTTGTTAAATATACAAATGGTATGGTCTTTACTTTTGCAAAAGGGAGTGTGTAAGTGCCTCTAAAGAAGACAAATAAACAAGTAGTCACACAACCGAATAAGCCTCCATGAAGGCAAATATAAGTGAATCTTAACTAGGAAAATATCTCATGGAGATGAAATCTCCAAGGATGCACAAGTAGTAGTGGTCTAAATATGTAATATCACTATAAAATAAACTACTATGAAATTAAACTCCAAGTGTGAAGAAAAAGATTTACCTCAACCCTAAGGTTGGGAGTTTAAATGCTAGGAAGTGAAGATGTACTGTCCTCAATCTTCCTCCTCTTCTTCTCTTGCAAAAGAGAACTCCTTTGTGGCCTCAAGAGATCTTCTTATTTGTAGTAAGTTTAAAATAGTGTAGAGAGAATGAAGCTTTGTATAACTCTTCTCCTTACCTAAAAATTCTTTTTTAAAAATGATCTTAAACCCTTAGGTTTAGAAGAACAAAGTTGCTCTTTTATAGGAGTCATGGCTCACCACAACCCTTGGATGAGAATCATCCAATATGAGAAACAAATTTAGAATGTAGAATTCAATTTTGAATTGTTTTGCCCAGTTTGGAGTGCTCCACTTATGTTGGAGCGCTCTATTAGGATTAGTACTCTTAGTTGTGACAGGCCAGAGATTTTATAGAGAGCTCCATTTCAACTTTGAAGTGCTTCACCTTGTTGCAATATTCTAACTCCTCTTTGGAGTACTCCAAACTGGTAGGTGTGTAGCCAGTTATGTTTGGAGGAGTGCTCTAGGCCAATTTTGGAGAGTTCCACCTCCTTTGGACAGCTCCAAAGTTTCCTTAAACTCTCCACTTTCCCTGGTTTTCCACATAAAGGTTCAAAGGCCATTTCTAACCAAGTGAAGGTGGTCTTGGGGGCCTTGAGGGTCTCTCTAAGTGTTACTTACCCTCACTTACCTTTGTAGATGTAGAAGGACACAAATGAAGTGAACATGATGCTCTAATCCTCGTATGATCCCAGCTTGCTTCCTTGGAGTCTTCTTGTTCTTCAAGAGTGATCTTCACATATTGTGGACACAAGAAACTCCAAAACTCTAGCTTGAACATGTCATAGCCTAGTCTATCAACTCATGGAATTTATAACGTATATATTTACAATCTCCCCCTTTGGTAATTCCATGATAAAACCTAAAATATATGGATGAAGTATAATAATTAAAAAAAAATACAAGACTCCATAACATTGTGCCACAAATATGTCTTTAACATGAAGGCTTTGGCACTCCCCCTTTATTCAGGCTCAGAATCTCCGCAACCTTGCTCTTTCCAAATCACGTGTGCTTGGCATGATAAACCTAAAACATATTTGACAAACAACATACCTTCCCAAAGCCAATATTAGCATAGTCAAATGTGAAATAAAGAAGCACACACAAGCAAGCATATGATCTGACCATAAGTGAAATGCCTAAGTATAGAGCAATACTAGAAAGTGAACAATTTGTGCAAAAGTGTATAAAATAGTGATCAATGAGAAACAAATTGATTCATTAGATTAGTTATTCTTTGTTAACTTCCTTTTGTATTTGAGTAATGAATTTTAATTATTATGTAATGTTGCGGTTACTCAAAAGACTTGATTTACTCCCCCTAAATCTAAACTCTCCCCCTATTTTCATGGCATGCTTCTCCCCCTTTAGCCATATTCCACAACATCTACAACATGCAGAGCCACAACGTATAGAGTGGTGAAATCTCATCAAGGATGCTTAGCTTGAAGTCATCACTAGGAGGAGCCTAGGATGTGTTGGGAGCATCGTTGGCTGGTTAGGGAGCAGGAGGAGTATCTGTTGCTGGTGGAACCTCTTGATGTAGAGCATCACCCTATGAGGCTGCAAGTACTACTAGTGCTGCTATGGTGGCTGCTGTGGTCCATGCCTCAAGAACTTCACGGGCACGCTCAATCCGTGTGATTGAGGTTTGATCAATCTGCACACCCTATTTGAGGACCATGGCATCCTCTAGGAACCTCACGTCATAGGAGGAGAGGAGGATGGTGATCATAATTCCATATGGAAGACTCAACTTCAGTTTGACATATTCTGCCTCAATGATCATGGTGTGGTAAATGATCACTGGTACATCAACCTCGTGTTGGGCCATGAGGTTGTAGACAATCTAAAACATGTTGTTAGACATCTTGTTGTTGTGAGTGGTCAGCAATAGGTTGTTGGAAAAGATGAGGTTGAGTGACCTCACTAGCATATTGCACTTGATAGATCACAACTTCCCGTACTAGTGTTGCTGGGGATAGTCGAGGAGTGCAGCAATCTCCTTCTCTAAGGAGGCAAGCAGGTAGGCAATTGACGGACTAGTAGAATGACGAATCTTGAGAATAGAGGAAATGAAGTCGGGATCGATGTGGATGTCGACTCTATAAACAATGGTGTTACATGAAAGGGCCATCCAATTAGCGTTGTGGATGTTGGCATAGAATAGCGGACTTCCTTAATCTGAACCACGTTGTGGAACAATGTGATGTCATGCTATCCACCAGGGAGAGGTTCATATGGAAGTAGATCATCTTCTAGTAGTGACTGCTCCATGTATGTCTTAGTGAAAATGGGGCATTTAGAGAAGTACTGTTCATAGTTCTTTGCAGTCTGCTCATTCCTAAACCTCAATGTGTTGAACCACACTCTTTTTGTTGCCTTCTTCATCCGTGGGGACATGAGAGCTTAAAGTAGGGAATAGGCAAGGATCTAGTGCTTGATAAGGTTTTTGAATTCATTGGATTGAAAAGGAAAGGAAATAACCCTCCTTTTGTAAGAAAAATTCATGACGCTTCGTATTTATGGTTGCACCGCCTAGTTGGAGCGCTCCAAACCCCTTAGAGTGCTTCAACTACCCTGAGTCAGAAAAACTTAGGAAAGGGAGATGGGTTCCCTTGGGTACCACTTAGCCATTCCCCCTTTGCTAAAACTTATGTACTAAGTGTTCCTTTGAACACTTTACGACCCCCTATGCATAGATGTGGTATCCCACCCTTCGACTCAACGAATCGAACACATGCTGATTGAACCACGGAGGTATTTAAACCTCTTTGAGTCTAGTGCCTTTATGAGGATGTTTGCTAGCTAATCCTCAATCTTCACATACTCTAGGGACAGAACTTTGTCCTTTACCAAATCACGAATGAAGTGATGACGGATATCAATATGCTTAGTCCTAAAGTGTTGCACTATATTCTTGGAAATTTGGATTGCACTAGAGTTATCAATGAATAGGTTCATCATGTCTTATGATAACTCATAATCTTTAAGCATTTGCTTCATCCAAAGCAATTGTGTGCATCAACTTCCAACGGAAATGTAATTCATCTCAGCAGTTGACAAAGATATGGAATTTTGTTTACAACTATACCACGAGACAAGATAGTTACCTACGTAAAAGCATTCACCACTTATGCTTTTACAATCATCAAAATTGCTAACTTAATCTACATTTGAAAATCTAGTAACTAGTGGAGTGGTATCAAGCAGATACCAAAGGCTGAAGTCAACAGTCCCATGGACATAACGTATGATTCTTTTGGTGGCCTTCATATAAGATTCTTTAGGTGCAACCTAGTAATGAGCACAGGCTTCAACACTAAAGGCAATGTCCGATCAGCTAGCAGTCAAATACAATAGACTTCCTATACTACTCCTACAATAGGTAGGATCGATGTTGACACCATATGGATCCTTTATGATTTTCTCACTTATACTTATTGGATTATTAGCTAGTGTAGAATCACTGAGTCCAAACTTTGAGACTAGATCCTTGGTAAAATTGGATTGATTTGGAAATATTTCATCAGATATTTATCGGATCTATAATCCTAGGAAGAATCGAAGTTCTCGCTCCATACTCATTTTAAATTTGGATTTCATCTTGTGAGCGAACCCATGAGACAACTCATCACAAGTAGACCCAAAAATGATGTCATCCACATATATCTGTGCAATGAATATGTAACCATCATTTTTCTTAATAAAGAGAGTTTTATCCACACTCATCCTATTGAGTGATGATCCATCAAAAACCTGGTTAGTCTTTCATACCAGGTTTTGGGGGCTTGCTTCAGCCCATACAATGCCTTCTTCAACCCATACATGTAGTTCGGCATATGAGGGTCCACAAATCCCTCAAGCTACTCTACGTATACTTCTTCTAGAAGTACATCATTCAGGAAGAAACTTTTTAGATCCATCTGATATAATTTGAACTTCAAATAGCATGCAATGGACAATAAAATCTGGATAGACTTTAGCTTGACCACGGGAGCAAATGTTTCCTCAAAGTCTATGCTCTCTATCTAGGCATATCCTTGGGCTACAAGTGTAGCCTTGTTCCTCGTTACCATGCCATGTTTGTCATGTTTGTTTTTTAATATCCATTTTATTCCGATAACATTTTTATTAGAGGGTCTCTTAGTTAGGAACCATACATCATTCCTTTTGAATTGGTTGAGCTCCTCTTGTATGACATTGATCTAATTTGGATCATCTAGAGCCTCGTTTACTTTCTTAGGCTCTATCTTGGAAGTGAAACACATATGACTTAAGATGTTTTTTTATTTGCCTTCTTATTCTCACTCCATCCTTTGGATCACTAAGGATATCATTAGGTGATAATCATTTTGTGACCCTTTTCTCCTTAGGATGAGGTTGGGCATCTTTATCCACAAAGCTTGGTTGTGATGAGACTTCTTGATCCTTTTGGAATCCCTCGATCTCAATGTGAGGTGAAGACTCTAGCTCATTATCAGAGAATATAATAGGTATTTCTACTTGTTCTACTCTCATGATCATCAATGGCGATATTGATGGACTCTTCCATTGTGATAGTCCTTTTGTTGAACACCCAGTAGGCTCTAATATGCTTATATTTTATCATCATTTTCATATCCTTTAGTATTTATTTTTTACTTGTTTTCTCTTTGTATTATTAGTTCTTATCTTAATATTCTTCACTTTATTTAAATTGAACAGGAAATGAATAATTCAAGCAAAAGAGCCTAAAA
>JAOXJP010228785.1:0-11062 GCA_025762735.1 Platanus orientalis | reverse complement strand
CACATCACAACTGAATAGTAAAATCAATGACACAATATAATAAGTTCATTGATATATATATATATATATATATATAGTCTAAAAACATAAACATCTCATAGTCATATCAAAGAAAGAGGGCCAAACATGCCCATAAAAGTACACTCATCCCATAGCCCTAAGGGCATAACAAGTATCATAAGTACATCTCCTATTTTTAGTAAAATAAAGTCTAAAGACATAACCAAAATGAAAATGAAAATATCAGGGCTAGCAGCCCAACTTCCAACCATTTCTCATCCGTCTCAAGGCGTAGTTCGACCTGTACACCTACACATCTACGGGTGGTACCAATTGAGGTAAGCTTGGTGGGCTTAGCAAGAGGGTATGCAGTTTATACAACATTAAAAGAGAATAAAGATAATCACAGTAGCAAATAGGATAATCAATGTAGGATAGGGAATTAACAAGATAAACACAATCAACGAATGTAGTCTAAACTGGAATCCTTACTACGATTTAAGTATGCACATGCCACAAGGTAACCACGAGGATAGCCAAGGTAGATCAAGCTGAATCATGCATATGCTATATGCTATATGCCACATGCTAAATACTGTACACACCTACTTAGTAATATGTATGCCACATGGAAAACACAATAATGTCCCATCACATAACATGAAAGGTCTTCTACAAGGCATATCATATATATAAACCATGAAAGGCTCTTTGACACATCACATCACACAACCTGTGTTAGGGTCTTTAACACATCACATTTCATAATCCATGTAAGGATCTCTAGCATATCATATAGCATATATCGAACCACTAGAGCTGTCTTCACCTATTGATGTGACCCAATGATTAGGTATCTAAAGTCATAAAGGCTAATATTATGTCCGATATTATTCCCCCAGACTAGAGTAGTCCCATATTATTTCCTAGGACAAAGGGTAGTCCCATATAATTCCACCAGACAAAGGGTAGTCCCATATTATTCATCCGAACAAAGGGTAGTTTTATATTATTTCTTCGAACAAAGGGTAGTCCTATATTATTCCCTCGGACCAGGGTAGTCCTCTAAAATTCCCCAGGACTAGGGTTCCAAACAAAACCATACATCAAAGAAATGATAAACTAGATCCATGCTTTTATAAAGTAAAGTAGTCACCATGTAAGTATACCATTTGTAAAAATATTTAAATATTTTATTTCATAAAGAGTCTAATGAATGAAGTAGTAAATCACATGAAAAATGGTTAAATGTCAATATATAAGTAAAGGTGTTTGGCCTATAATTAGGGGCATAAGAGATGCTTATAGATGGAAAATCGTTTTATGACCATGTCCATGTAGGTTAAAAACCAAGTATCTCAAGTCTTTTGAAAGCTCATGTAGAAATTCCATGTAAAGAACCACATGAAAATCCTAGAGTAAATCATGCCAATGATAACATGCATATGCCACTATGGGGTATCACTTGATGTAGATTGTAATGTAGCCACATGAGGATCTATAGAACTAGCACAATTCATCATGGTATAACATGAATCGAATGAAACACACCAAAGAGAATAATGGATCAACATGGGAATCAATAGTGTATCACAAATTGCATTAAACCAACACTTATTTGAAAGCATTTAACTCATGACATTCAAGAGACATGTGAATGATACAGAACATTTATAAGAAGCCTTTTACCAAGCAAGTAGAATGGAAGAATTAAAGAACTCAAAGAAATCGAAGGAAAACCCAACTTTCTCCATAAGAAACTTTCCCATCCTTTATCACTAGTAAATCAGGCTCCCAAACTTCATCATATAGAATAGAGACCATCCTACTCATTCCACAAAGCTCCATTCACAAAATCATAACTCCACAACCCAAAAATATCATGGGAACCAATAAAAATATATTAACCAACACGCTCATATCAAGGAATCATGGTCCATCTCTAATAAATTAACGTTATCAGAATGAAATATAGATGAATCCATCAAAACATAACTCACAAACACTAAATCTAAGGTTTTAGGAAAGGAATGTGAACATAAATTGCATATCCACTCATACAATCAATGAAATCAAGTTTCTATATAAGGAAATAATCAAACTCATAAGGAATGGATGTAGAACCACCAAATCCAATATCATTTTGCACAATTCTATGATCCTAAGAAGTAAAGTGTGCATAAACAACATATCCACTCACCAACTAGATTAAATCTTAGCTTCTAAGATGGTCTCCCTCCATAACTTACTTCACTTTTGCTCTATTCTCTGTTAAATGATGCAGATATAACATAAATCAAGTAAAACTAGAAGATTCTAGAAGAAAACTACCTATTCGAGCAATAATTTCAAAGTTGGGAGTGGAATGTACCCACTTGGGGAAGAACTCCCACACTTAGCTCCCAAATCCTATAAATATCTCTAACTCCTTCCATTTTGGTGTAAATAAATCCATTATGATTTCTTTATCATATTTCTAAGGTTTTGGGTTGAGCTGGGGGGTCTTACACTCCCTAAAATGAAGTAAATCAATTTTACCTAAAAAACACAATTGGGGTAATTTTGGATTGATCCCGTATCAATCTGGCACATTTTTATGCACTTTTTAAAGACCAGATAACTATTGTTTCAATCCACTAAGTATGGCTTGAGTCTGTGATGGCTTAAGCTGGATTGGTTTTTTTTTTCTTTCAATTTTTACCCCTGTTTGCTAAAATGCTCGTAATTTTTTATATAGATGTCGAAATCGATCTATGTTTGTTATTTTGAAAACTAGATTTCAAGAGATTTCCAAAAAGGTATGAATCAACCCCTAATTCACTTGGGATTGGTGTTGGTGGGCCTGAGAAGTTACCCAAATCTGTGGGCCTAACATCACAGACACTTTGTGGAAAAATTGTCATTATTTCTTCTAGGAGACTCATAATTACACACCGTTTGTTTATTGGAAAGTAAACTTCTATAGATTTTCATCAAGGAATGACATGACCTACAATTTTCTTGGGATTGACATCAACAGGCTTGCGAAGGTATCCTAAATGCAAAATTATGATACCTTTCAAACTTGACAGGTTTGAGGCTCAACTTAGGTTTTATACTTCTGACTTGGTCTAATGGGTTCCTAAACCACTCTATGGTCTGTTTAAATACATGAAAAAGATAATTTTACCCTTATAAAGTAAAATTATCATTTTACCCTTAAAACATAATATGGGGTGTTACAACTTGTCATCAGCAACATGTAATGGGATGCCTAGTGCCTTCGAGGCCTATGGCTACCAATGACAACAACCATGTCCCCAGAGAAATAACATGGTCTCTTTAAAACAAATTTAGGTAAAAGTTGGTGATCTTAAAAGCCTTGACTATGATGTTTGAATTATTTTGTTTCTTTGATTAAGTGCTTATAAATTTGTATTTTTTTATAAAATACCTTCATTGCTATTTTCTCTAATTTGAATGCATATGTCAAGGGGGAGAGAAATTGCATAAAAATGAGAGATATAAGAAGAGGGGGGTTATTGAATTAATAGTAAACTATATATATATATTGTATATCTTAAGTATATGGCAGTTTTGTATTTCAATTGGTATATCAACTTAGGGATAGTTTTGGATTTCTTATGAATTCTGCCATATGTATTTTTTGATTTGATAGTAAAATTCCATGGAAAAACTTTTGGTGTTTATAGTTAAATTATTCTTGAAGTTTAGAAAGTGTGCTTAATAATTGAATCATTTTTTTTGTTTTTTTTGCTGAAATTATGCTTAAAGTTGTATCTTTTAAATTGATGCACCTTTTAGAGATATTTTGGTTTTGATGAGCTGTAAGGAATGTCATCACATGTTGAGGGAAGACCATTCCTTTGTCAACCCATGCCGAAAAGGGGGAGAGTAATTGACAAGAAGGGATATTATGGGGTAGACTCATGTACTTAGATTTATTTTGTAATTTTTATTGTTTTGTCATGGAATCGACAAAGGGGGAGATTGTTAATTACTTTGTATTGTAAATGTCCATTCCAAAACAAAGTGTGTATATGTAATGGTCATGTAGTAGGACTTTATGTGTAATTTGTATATTTCTATAAGTTTAAGTCTAGAGTTCGGAAAAACGTAAAAAAGATGGACTCAAAAGCCGGGATAACCATAAACCAAAAAGACTCAAACATGTGTTGAATAATGAAAAGTCTCAAAAGCGAATTATCTCAAAAAACCAACTGTTGGATTTAAAAGCAAGCTGGTAAATGTTGATAAGTTGGGTATAAGAGTTAAATTTTAAAGAGAAAAATGAGAAAACAATGAATTAACAGAAAAATTAAGTCTTCGTGAGAATAGTCAAAATCCCTTTAGAGACTTAGAAAGTGAAAGAGAATTATTTGAAGATAAAATTAACCTTTCTAGAGAAAATGAGGAAGTAAGAGAAAACATAAAAGAATTATATTTGAGGACTTTAGAAACCAACATAGGAGAAGAAAATCAAAGTCTAAAAGGTATGATAAATCTCCTATAAATTAAATTAAATAAACTAAATTTAGAGGTGGCTAAGGAAAGAAAACAAAGAGATAAAATGGGTGCAACAAATGCAAGGCTCATTAAAAGAGTTGTGGATCTTGAATTGTGGATCTTGAAAAAAGAAAATTAAAGTGCTAGAAGAACATAAGAGAAAATCTATAGTTCTTATATCCTAAGGTAATGAAACATTAGAGATGATTTATTTGGTTTACTTGCTTTTATTCCATTGCACTTTTAAGTTATACTAAAAGTAAATAAAAAAAGGATCGTAGTGTTAAATAATTTTAAATAAGTGCAGAGATCGTGTTCACCCCCTTTTAAGATCTAAGGATCATCGTTTTCAAGAATTTCAAATGGTATTAGAGCAAAGTTACTCTAATTGGGTTTAGCCACCCAATCATAAAGATCAATGAATTCCAAAATGACTTCTAAGCAAAAATGACCATGCCATCACAAGACCACTATATTTGGACTAAAATGGAACTAGTTGAAATCCAATATTCCATATGCAAAAGATTTGGTCACATTGGTATTGAATGTGTCAACAAATTGAAGAACACTAAGAATAAGAAAATAACATTTACATGAGATGAACAAATAAAATACTAGCATTTGTTTGCTAATTTATTTAAGTCATTACTTTGATTTTGAGTTAAAGAAATTAGAGATGATTTATTTGGTTTACTTGCTTTTATTTTGTTATCCTATAAGTTAATTTAAAGTAAATAAAAAAGGGATCAAAGTGTTAAAAAAAATTTAAATAAGTCTTGTGATCCTATTCACCCCCCTTTAGGATAATTTGGATCTCATCTTGCACTATAAATCTGGTGATCCTATTTACCCCCCTCTAGAATCTTTTGGATCTCAATTTGGAATTACATAAATGATTTTTTTTTCAAGGTTGGTTTCTATTAGAGAAGTTAATACTTTTTTAGCAAACCAGAAAAAATTAGAAAACTCACAAAAGAGTCCTAGCCTCATCTTCCTATTGAACGTAAAATACACAATAATGTGGAACCTTTAATTCTAGAATCTACAAGAAGTAAAGAAGTTGCACAATATTATGCCTTTTGGGTGTGGGGGTCGTAGAGGAATCTTGAAGAGTTTTGAGGAGTTTAATGGTGTTGGATTCAAGTTGGCAGTGGTTAGAGAATATATTTCAATGACCAAGAAATGTGTTAGTGGGAAGCTTTGTAACCTTTGACCATGATTCTACGGGTTTGGAATTATGACCTAAAAGGCAAGTTTCAGTTCTTTCTTTTTGCAATGTATTAAAAGCCTCTTGGGAGGGAAGGTTGTGAGGATTTGGCGAGTCCCTTTTTGTTTTTTGGTGAAGGATTTTGGGAATCCTATCACCTAATGTATAACTCATAGGAAATTCACATATTACATGCAAACTTCTTGCATTTATACAAAAAAGTTTAATACACCAAATAATTAGAAGTACGCAAAAGTTACATGATATTGTCTAAATATGCAACCTACGTAAATTGTATGTATTCTTGAAAATATAGTGCCAATGTCGCAACATAATACATATTTATATATTTACATTTATATGATATTTTTTTAATGGTAATCAATTTATACAAAAAAATGTCAGAATAAATATTTTATGTTTTTATGTACATATATAACAAGTAAATTGTACCTATGATTTATAGGACATGAGCACTATAAGGGGCCATGGGTAAGGGTGTCAACGAGCCGAGCTTTGCCCAACTTGACTCAGGCTCGTCCCAGGCTTGTAAAGGTAGGCTCGCTTGGGTTGGAAAAACAAAGGAGGTTCAACAATCTAATGGCCCAACATCCCAATTCGTTTTGATTGAACATTACTATACACAATATATATATATATATATATTAAGGGTCAGGACTCGGCCCAGGATTTAGGCCCGAATTGATTTTCGAGCTGGGCCGAAGTTTTGTATATAATTAGAAGCCCGACCAGAACTAACCGATGCTAATACATTAATATGCACCGTTGGATTAAATTTTAAGCCATACAAAACCTATTTATATACAACACATCCTAATATATAATTTAAGTTTGTAACCCTAATCGTATGAACCTCCTCCTCCCTCCCACGCCTTGCCTGTAACTTCTTTGCTTTGAATTTTCTCCGAGTAAGATGAATTTTATGCCATGGTTTTCCAAAACATGTAATAGTTATTCAAGAATCTAAACAATTAATAGCTTGCTTATTAACTGTTTTCTTGCATTAAAGATTACCAAGAATTATCAAGAAGCAATCTTGATTTCCGAACCTGAAAACAGCATCCACATACATTCTTTTCGTTCTTTTCCCTTCAAGAAACCCCAAGGACCAGTCTTTACATCATTAACACCCCTCTATACCAAAACCCTACCAGCCGGCCAACCAAGAACCTGTTTTTTTAGTTTTCTTTCAAAAAAACATAAATAAACTTCTAGACTACCCTGTGGTCACCCTATCCCACCAGTCATCTTTGATCCCCATCATCAAAATAAAAAAACCCAATCCCATCGAGCCTTGCAGCAGCCCCAAACCACCCAAAACATGTGCTGATTTTCAGCAGTCCCTAAACCCCAATCAAAATCCAATCGACCCCGACTTTAACTCTTTAAAATCCCATTACCTTTAATCCTATTCTTTCCCTTTATAAATCCCTAATTTCAGTTCTTTTTGGTCTTGAATCTATTATCTTTCCAAGAGGTAACCCTACAACAAATACCACTTATTCAATTCAATGCACAAGAACATAAAAAGTCTTAATCTACCCATGGCACTGTTGGTCTTATTACAAAAATCACCCACTTCTAAATAATTCCTAAATAAACCCACAGAACATATACATTTAAATCTAGCCCTCTTATGTGGGGGTACATACATAAGTCGAGCATTGTTGTCCGCATCACATGTTCTCTCTCCTTTAACTCTCAAACCCTTTATCTTCTCCATGAAACCTCAGGCCCAGCCCCTGCTACTCTATTAGGCTTCTCCATTAAAGCCACCCACCCACACTGAACAGCCCTGCCAACAACACTCTCTCTCCCTTTCCTCCATCCTCCTCGCTCACTCATTATCTCCAACTCATTAACATTTTCACATGCCATATGCGACGGCCCTTTATTTCCCCTTGCCTCCACGAAAACCACACCCATATCCTCTCAAACACCCCATGAAAAATCACTCTTCAAACCCCCATTCTCTCCCATAATACAACCCTATGATCCACTTTCCAACTCTTTTGTTTCATTGGGGTGAGATTGGAAATCAAAAGGTAGGTCTTTTCTTGCTTATGGGCAAGACTAAAGAAGCATAAAAAGAAGGAAAAGAGAGCTTCAACAAGCTCTTCTACACTTGTACATAAGGAGTGCACTAACCCTTTCCTCTATCTTTTAGAAGAGAAAGTTAAGTGATTGGGATAATGTTATTGGGAGATAATGGGGATGCTTTCATTGAGGAGTTGGTGGGGGCCAGTGGAAACCTATTGATTTTGGTTCTTTCTTTGAACAATATATATTTTTTATCATAGGAGAAAACCAAACCCACACTTGTATTGGTACTTATCTTCTTTTGCGGTAGTCTTAAGGTTGGAGATGGTCTGGCAGTTTATGACCCAATTACTGGTGTTATTGAGCTTGTTTTGAGTCATGACCTATTGCTGATTGCATAGGCACATTATTCATAAATTTAGGCATATGTCATTATATCAGTTTGATTTTATGTTGATGAACATTTATGCGTTATCTACTCTTTCTTATGTCAAATTTGATGTAGCTGTGGATGATACATTATCACATTTGCATGCTTTATTATATGGTAAATTGATGTTTTTTTCTCCTTTCAGGACATGGCGTGTGACACATTCTTAAAGTTAGTCCAACCATCAATAGGTAACAATTCTCATTCCACCATTAACCTAAATAGTCATTTCATCTTTTTATTTCTTTACCCCCCTTTTTTACTTCTTTCTAGCCACTTCACACACCACACAGCTTATTGAAAACTTAAGAAAAAATCCTACAATTATAAGGTTATCACTTGCCCATAAAGTTAAAGAAAAAACAACTAAATATCTTATTAGTTTTCAATACTCCATGTTACTGTTAAAGCAAGATGCTCTTGTCTGTCCTGAGTGATCGTAGATAGTTTGGATCAGTTTTGGCTCTTAAACAACTTAGTTGCTAATCTACAATTATTTGGATACTAATTTGGGATCCTTTGAAGTTTCTAATAATTTCTATTTGTGATCAACTATATAAAGACTATTTGGTGTAAATGTTTTTAATTATTAGCCTTGGAATGGGTGGGATCGGAAAATTTTAAAGGAGGTACGCTTTTTAGCTTCTTAATTATTTTGTTGCATATATAATTAGCAATCTTTAATATGTTTAATTTGTAGAATGTAAAGAACTAATGTGACTCATAATGGCATCTTTTATGTACAGTGCTCTCTTCTCTGGTTTTGCTTTCTCGGCTAATTTTTTTTTGGTTTTAATTGAGTTAAAATATTAATAAGGAATTCTTTTCTATTAAATATATAATTTTTTTTATACACAACTTCTGAAGAATTTGGGTTTTGCATTTTTTTTTTTTTTGATTGGTAAGGTAAAAATTTTATTGCTGAAAAAGAGCAGAAACGGCTATGAAGGGACTATTTTTTGCATTATTATCTAGACTTCGTGTGTGTGTGTGAGAGAGAGAGAGAGAGAGAGAGAGAGAGAGAGTTCTTTTTGCTTATGTGTTACATATTCTGCTTCTACGTTTCTATTGAGAGAGAGAGTTCTTTTTGCTTATGTGTCACATATTTTGCTTCTATGTTTCTATTGAGAGAGAGAGAGAGAGAGAGAGGGACAGAGTTCTCTTTGCTTATGTGTTACATATTCTGCTTCTACGTTTCTATTGACAGTTATAGAATTTGAGTTCGAGTTTTTCGTAAGTAGCTGAAATTATTGTATGGCTTGTTTTACTCATATTGTGTTTTTCATGTTGATTTATAATTTTTTTTCATATGAGCTGTGTTGGGATAGAGAGCGACCTGAGCTCACCATCCCGTTTTTGCTCACCACACCCTGGAGCTCACCATCGCCCCTTTTTGGCTCACCACACCCCGTTCCCTATATCCAAATTGCCCTCACAACCCTAAACCCCTCATTTGAGTTTCTTTTCCTCACCACACCCCCATTCTCTCCTCCCTTATGTAAAACCACTCACTCTCATCCTCTCTTTCTTTCTTTCTTCTTCCTCATTTCTTCATTTCTTCTTCCTCTTTTCCTTCCTCTCTTCTCTTTGCCTTTCTTCTTCTTCCTCCTCTTCTTGGCTCTGGCCACCGCCACCCCGCCTTGGATGATGCCACCCCGTTGCCGCTACCGCCTCCCCCTTTGCAGGTACTTTTGTTTTTGTTTTTGAATATCCCCGTTCAGAGGTACAAGCCCAAATAGTGCCTGTCCCGTTCGGACTTGTGGGCCTGTACCTCTGAATGGGGGAGATTCAAAAAAAAAAAAGTTTTTTTTTTTCATTTTTGGTTTGGGGCCATAAAAACTTGTAAAAACCCACTTAAAAGAATCTTTGATGGATTTGCATTTGATACAAGAGACATGCAACATTGAACTGCAGGTTTCCCTTCATTGTGAGACTTCATATGCATTAGAGGGTGTCAAAGTTTGTATTACATGCATATAGATGATTTCCTTGCATGATATATTATGGGCATGGTTGTAGTGTGCAATTATTTTATTACATGTTTCTAGTAAATTGTTGAGATGACCTAGGTATAGATGGATCTATGCTATCTTTGATATTTGCCATTTAAGAGAGATTCTTTTGAGATGACTCATTGATATATGGATATATTGCATAATAAGATGAATTACATACACTATATGCAAGATCTGTTTTATATCTATGATTTATTATTATGCTATAAACTGTTGATGATTGGGTTTACTTGTTGAGCTTCCAAGCTCATCTTTTCTTTTACTTTTCACATAAACGAGACCTTGCGTGAGATGCATCTATGATTCCTTTTACATATCATTGCATACTACGAGATTGTCAATACCCTTGTATTTTTTTTCTTTCAATTGGACTACACATATCCAACTTGCAGAAACTGTTATTTTGGAATCTTTTATTGCCATTTGTCAATAGAATAATGATATATTTTTTAGAATGGTGAGATTCTACATCAAAGTGGAAGCAATGGCTTAATAGTTGTCTTTTGTATTGTTTGAATTTTTGTATTAGAAACATCTTTCTCCACACTATAAAACTATTTTGGTTTTTAGGTTCTTTACATTATTGTTTAGGCTAACATTTTTCTCTCTTTTTTATCCTCTTTTGTTGACACATGGAATTTCTTATTAACAAATCATTGTTCTAATCTAACGGGTTTGATTGTTTCTATCTTTTTTCTAATGGTTAATTCGGTTTGTAACAGAAATGGATGCCGGTACTTCTTGTACATTTCGTGTACCATCGACGGCATCGGCTAGAAGAAATCGTGGTGCCAATAGGTCGAGAGCGTCCACTGATGCGTTAGAAGCATCAGTGTCCCGTCT
>JAOXJP010228784.1:0-11062 GCA_025762735.1 Platanus orientalis | reverse complement strand
CAGTGGTTAGATGAAATTTTAAATTCCCACCCATTTTATTCCAAATGAAGTCACTTGGCACCCTAGACACCATCTTGAGCTTAATGCACCCTTTGTCTGACACTGTGTCACAGTCTGAGCTGAGACTAGAGTGATACCAGTTCAGTCAGATTAGAGGTGACGTGAACTCATTCCCTGGTAAGAGGGGGGGGCAACTGATTCCAATCATGGGGTATTCACACATTGAAGGGGGCAACTGATTCCAATCATGGGGTACACACACATTCAAGGGGGGGCAGCTGATTCAATCAAGCATAATATTTTGTCAGGCCCATTATTATTACAAGGGTACTCACACATTAAGGGGGGGGCAACTGCCCCCCCCCTTGCTTCTACATGGCTCTGCCCCTGATCCCATGGAGGATTGGGGCCTAGAGATTCAAGTTATTCCCTCCTATAAGGGCAGTTAATCCAAGTGTCTAAGGACCCTAGGTCAAATACTAGAGAGAGAGAGAGATAGAGAGATGTGGTCATTAGTCTATCGGACTCCCACAACCTCCTTAATTCGTTCACCCACTATGTTCTCCACCGAATGGGTTTCAAACCCATTTTGGGCCTTTTATAATAGGTCTAACCTACCCAAACATATGTCCACATTTTTTTGGACATCAATTAGGCCCTTACCCATGACTGAGCCTTTCCCAAGGTGATATGATGGGCTCTGGTATGGACTTTCTTGGCCCACAAGATTTTGAATCCGTCCACAACTAAGTACATCCCATCTACGACTTATCCCATTCATTGTTTGGCATTAGTCACAAACCTGGTCTTAACAGGTCTCAATCATGGATTGGACCTCACTCGCAATCCCCATCTCGAAATGCTCCATTCAGTCGCACACCATTCAATTGCAAATTGGTTAACCTGATCCTATTCAGTCACGAACCTTGGTCAATCGCCAAACCTGTCCCATACATGGTTATCAGGATCAAGATCCTATGTGGGATCAGTGGGAAGACTTTGTGGATCAGATCGAGGATCATAAGATTCTTCTTTCCGTAAAAAAAAAATTAAAGTAAAAACACACCCATAATAATGATATATGTTAAAGAATCATTAAAATTGTGAAAGAAAAACATACAAAAGTTAACATAGTACAACTTCTATATTCTACATCTTTACTAACTAAAAAAACATTATATTTTTTTCAATACCAATTACCTAAAATTTAATTAGCTAACTACTAAGTATTCAATTACAATGTTTTTAAAGTTTCAACACCACAATAACAAAACATATTGAATTAACTAAGCATATTCATACTAGATGGTCCATGTTTCAATGACTTTTTACTAGGGTAATAACAACACAAACATAAATAAATATGAATATTCAATCATCCAAATCAAGTTCTTTATTATTGAGTTCAATGTCTTCCTCAAAGTAGCTTTTGTCATCAATGTTGTTGCAAGCACCCACATCTAGGGTGAGCATGGGCCTGGGCCAGCCCAAACCCGGCCCAACTTTATATTTGGCTCAAAAAAGCCCGGCTCAAGCTAGGCCCAATCTTTTTTAAAGAGCCGGGCTTGGGCTTACCTCAACCCGGCCTAAGGCCCGAACTTGTCTATATATAATATATATTTGTATGTATTATATACAACTTATTAAGGGACTTGGTAAAATATATCATTTAATTTCAAATTTCTAAGGCATTTATAACCATAAAGTAGTGGTTCAAAATGAACTTATTCAGATTTATACTTTTTTTTTTATGAATTCATTCAGATACTTGATAACATATATCATTTCATTTTATAAAAAAACCTAAGGGTCCGTTTGGGAACCATTCTCTAGATTCTCTTCCAAAATATTTTAAAAAAAATGTATTCTAGAGATTCTGCATTTTTTGAAGTCATTTTCTAAGTAGATAAGTGTTTGGCAACGTTCAATTCAGAATTCTTTTTTTTTTTTTTCTCAAACAAAATCTTGTTTGGCATTGACCCATAGAGAATGCATTTTTTTTAAAATTGACAATTATTTTTTTTTTTTTTTTTTTGCATAATGTTTAATATATATAACCAAAAATTCATTAAAAAAAAAAGTGTAACTATCATTTATCTTAAACCCAACATAGTCACCAGTCTGTGAATAAAGAAAAAAAAACATAAAAAGAGTATCAAGAAGTTATTGCTATCCTTTTAAGGAAGGACTAATGCATATCCAATAATTACTTCTTCAATAGGAATTGTCAAATGGTGGGTAATCAATGATGCCTTGCTATAGTATTTGCAATGGAATCTCTAAATCGTACCATATTTTGTGAACATTAGGTTTGACTTGTGCTTGTAGATGGTCCTGCAACATCATCTTCATCACTATCTTATTCATCATTTACAATCTTATCATCATTACCATACTCCATAAATTTGTTATCCATGCACATCTCATCTCGAATGAAGTTGTGAATGGTACATGCAACTATGATTATAAGTCTTTGAACTCTAAGAAACCACACAAATACTACCTAAAAGTGCATAAATGACATACATGGTCCCAAATAACATATTAAAATAAAATCAAATTTAAAACAAACACTCCTATTCATGGGAAGCATTGGAGCCAACGTATTTTCCTCTCTATTGGGATATTCATGAAAATCTCTCTCATCCCAAGATCCTACAACAACTTCTTTGCCTTTGTATAATCATCATCTCCAAGTTCATCCATGTTGTTGAGTAATTCTATGCATTTTCTTATGGAATAAGGATTTGCATCTGCGGTGACAAAAGATTTAGCATTATAAGGGGCCATACGCATCCTAGAACATTCCGCAAGAGCCTTACACGCTTCAGTGAATTCCGAGCTATGCCTCTTCCCTTTTCTAAGAGATGTAGGAGTCCTATCAATTCTTCATAAACGAGCCTCCCCACCATCATCTTCAGTAACAGTAGTAGGTTGTGTTTGGTTATCATTTTCAACTTCCAAGTCGGCAACTTCTATATTTTTTTCATCAGAATTTGGTGGATCTTGGGCATGTCCTATACCTAACTCTCCAATTGTCATGGTGTCTCCATAAATGTATTGAAGATCCATCCAACGTGGACATCCATGCTTCTTAAATTTTTCAGCATGTGGGTTTTCCTGTAATGAACATCATAGATTTGTCCCAATTAAACCAATTAATCATTTGTCCCAATTAAACCAATTAACCCACCACAATGTAAGCATTAACCCTTAATCAATTAATCAACAATATTTACATCTGAATACTTCTATATATGTAGCCCACACTTGATCATCAACAGTCACTATCTTCGTCACGGAATTCCATCCAAACCTAGTCACTTTTAAAAGCTTTTGAAATTCCCTATAATCCTTCCTTAACTTCTAAAACTTGTTTTTGAATTGCGATAGTGTATAATTATGATTGGTTTTCACCTTAAATATTCTTTGAATTTCATGTCATGTCTTCTTTGAAAAAGTAGAAGTTGGCCTACTACCCAACTTTACTTGTTCAACCATCAAATCAATGAAAACATCAATTTGTTCAAACGTCCACTTTGCAGTCTCTATTTCTTTCTCAGTTACTTTTTTGGTTGCCTCTTGGGAACTCCCCATGATTTAAAATAAACACGATATATTACAAAACATCATCTCACATATATGCATCACAATTTATCAAATGGGGATACAATATAACATTTCCATACAAATTTATCATAACAACTTACACTACAATGTAACAAGTTATATGTGCATCCTATATGTATTAAGTTATATCAACTAAGGATAGAAAAGTACATCCTTACATCACACTTGATAATATAACGGATTGGGTAAGACAACTTAGAGAATGGCTAAAGTTGGAATGACATCAAGGCCAACACATCAGTGCCAAAAAGTGAAAACCATCCCCCATAAAGTGTATTTCACTTTTTCTGCACTGATGTGTCAACCTTGATGTCATTCCAACCACTCTTTAAGTCGTCTTACCAAATCCAGCCTCACATATGCTACAATCATCACATCATGTTATATATATATAACACTAACACTCATACTTTTCTTACAAGTATGAGATGTTTTATGAGATGTTTTACTAACACTCATAAAATGAGCTTTCAGTTAAGTCAAAGAATCAAGTTGTAGCAAACTTTTCTATACATTTTAGTAGTATGAACAAAAGATCACATAAAGACAAAAACCGAATGTTAAAAGACAAAACACCCATGCTTTAAGTGGAAAAGATGAATTAAAATTAAAATGGAGTCAGTATCATCAGTCATCATTACTAAAATAGAGTGAAAAAACACTAAATCCCTCCAATCCCATTTAAGTGTCGTATACCTTGCACCTACCTCTATGGGCCCTAACAACCTAACATCATAAAAGAAACCCCTCTTTAATTCTTGTCTATTTTTCTAAGTGTCTTCGTCCAAACCCCCTCCTTCACCTTTACTCTTTTTAGCACTAAGAAGATATGGGTTACCCTCTTCTTCAAAGGAGAATGTAAGACACCCCCCGATTTGCTCCTTTGTTGTTAAACACAGAGCATCATTCGGATGGATGGCTATGCTGAACCAACCAACCTAGAAATCAGCTAGCAATGGCAATAGTCACATCATGTAACAGACCATAGGTGTGAACAGGCGAGCAGGCCAATCGACCGGTGTTGGGAAGGGATAAGGTAGCCTTCAACCATTATCGGGCCTAGTTGATTTTGTGGTTTGAGGTTTATGCGTTTTGGCGTTGGTGTGAATCCATTCCAGTGTATCATGGAGCGAAAACCTGAGATTAAAGAGATATAAAGAGAGACCTAAAGAGAGAGAGAGAGAGAGAGAGAGAGAGAGAGAGAGAGAGTTAGAGACTAGAGATTCTCTGAGATTCCATCACTACAAATTGTTTTTCATCTTGAGAACATAATATTGAGGTGGCCGTAAATCACAACCAAAACCCACTAACAAGAGAGAAAAAAAATATATTTGTTCCATTTGTAAAGAACATAGAGATTGAGAGAAAGAGAAAGAGAGGGAGAGCTTACGTACCTATCAATGGAGATGGGAAAGACCGATGTGTGAAGTTCTTTTTCTCTTATTCTGCTTTTCTTCTTTTCTTCTTTTCATTTGATTTGGGGGAGTTGATGGTTATAACGTCTCCCGCTAAATCCCGCGTGAATCCAAGAATTCATTCTGTGATTTTTTAGTGCTACTATTTTTGGTGCAAGAAAATCTTGTCATAATCTAAAATATGGAGCTATTCTCGGAATGCATTCAGACTTGCCAAACTTGATTTTTTCATTTTTCTGATTTTTTTAAACAAATCTGTGCATTCTTTGAATGGTTCCCAAATGGAGCCTAAGATGACTTCATTTCTAATTTTAGTTAGCAATCAGAAAAAATCTGAATGAGTTCATTTTGAACCATTACTTTATGGCTACAAGTACCTTGGAAAATTGAAATGAATTGATTACATTACAGGTGGCTAACAAATAGACTACAAGTCTTTTCAAATTATTAATAATTCATAGCTCAATTTTTTTTATTTTTTTTTTGCAAAAGGTCTTGTGTTGAACTCTTAGTGAGATAAATGATTTTTTATAGTAAATAATTCTTAGAATATAAAATATATATATTTTTTATGCTTTCAAAAACTAATAAGATCTTAGGCAAATAATTTGCTCCTTTTAAAATGCGCGCCTATTTTATCCAGCCATAAGCTGGTGAATACACGTAGCTCAATAGATGGGCAAAGTAGGTATTAAAATATAAAAATTTTAAACCGCAAAATGCCCCCATCTCTTTCCTGTTCACCTTCTAAAATCGTTCTTGTTGCGTCTTCCTCCTCCCTCCAACGATGAGCATCAACTGGTTACTAGATCTTCTTCTCAAAATCTACCTAACACATCTTAGTAACCGAAAAAACCACACTTTCTTCCTTGCAGAGACTCCAAGCTTCTGAGGTCTTTGTCACAAAGTTCTATAAAAACCAAACCAGAATAGGAGTTTTGGTATGACAGCAACAACAACAACTTTCTTGAATCTCTGGAGCCAGAACAGGGACAAAGGGTGCTGCCTTTGTGTTTCCTTTTCATCAGATTCATGAACCATTGCCGGTGATCCGAGTTTTCTTCAACCTCTAGCTTTGAGGAACAGCTTTCTTGATAAAGTTTCTACATACAACACATGAATGGAACCAAAATTCGTTGACGCTTTTGGGACAAAGAGGTTGGGCATTGGATGCTCTCTTGCCCTATCTCTCTTCTTCTACTATCTTTACTCTTATTTAATTTTTTTTCAAGAGCTACTTACTACAGCAATAGAAGCAGGACCAGTGGTGGGGCTGATAGATCAACGATTTCAGATGAGCTTCTTTCATTCTATAGTTAATGATGTTGTTGAAGAATTCTCCAGGTTTTTGTAAGTTAATAATGAGAGAAATCACTCTAGTAAAAACACTAGTACCCACCGATTTCAATGCATTAAACAATGGTGTGGGAGATTCTTCAATGTTATTAAAGAAACATTCCAACTCTAGGTCTTGGCTGGCTCTTGTATGCACTGCACTCTTAAAATTTTGATCCTGATTGGTCTGTGGGGTTTAAAGATTTTGCAAGAAAAATGTACGATTGGGAACTTTGTTTACAGGTTTTAAAGACTATTGTATGACTTTTATATGCATAACACCCACAAGATTTTGTAGAAAAATGGAGTTTTTAAATTTTTGCAAAGATTGTTTACAAATCTAAATCAACTTTTGTGGGTCTCTTTGATTATAGCAGAGAAAAGTGTGAGATGGGTGAGAAAGAAGAAAGGTTACAGATTTCACAAGTACGGTTGAGAGAGAGAGAGGGAGGGAAGGAGGGAGAGGTGATATTTCAGGGTTTTAAAATTTTTGTTTTTTAACATGTTTTTTTGTGCTAGGTGTACACACCAACTTACCGCTGGATAGAACAGGCCGGCACCGAAAAAGAGGCAAATTTTTTGCCAAGATCTTACAGCTTAATTGGTAATGGCATTATTATATTATTTAGTTGGTCTCGAGTTCAAACCTTAACCTCATCATTCATGTTTTGAATGAAATTCATGGGTCAACCCGAGGCCCGATAAAACCCATAGGGCTGGGTCTGGGCCTAAATATTAAAAAAAAAAAAAAAAATCAAGCTTGAGCCCAATGCCTAATATAATGGGCCTAAACTGGGTCTACCATGGCTTGGCCCAAACCCGGTCCATGCCACCCCTACTTACATCATCCATGGGAAAATCGTCAAAATCCCTTAATGCATTTCCAGGCTCATCATTACTATTGTCACTAATGTTATGAACTCCAACATCTTTTTCATGCTCAAAACTTCCAAACTCTTTATCACCTAATAAAAAAAAATATGTATTTAATGTTTTATTTGTGCAAATAAGAAAGTATGTATTTAAAGGAGATAACATAGTGTAGAAAATTTTAGTTATTTGTTAACAAACCAATTCACACTCTTCTTCTTTGAATAGTTGATCCATAGTTATTTGCTTTGTTTTTCTAACAAAATCATCCATAGTTCCCTTCCCTTTTGATTTTGTTATTCTTTGATCTACATCTTCACCATCCTCTTTTGTGTCCAACAATCTCTTCTTCTTCTTAAAGGATTTCTCTAACAGATTTTTTACAACGGCCATAAATTTTTTTCTAACTTCATTTGACATGTTGGGATATGGCTCAACATTACAACTATTACTAGCTAAATGATGTTTAAGCCTATAAATAACCTTAGAACGAACAACCTTATGATACTTACACATCACATTCTTCAAATTAGCATCTACTTCAATCCCATGTTCGCATCCCGAGTCTGACCTATTTCTTAATGCATTTTTTTGTGCTCTTTACAACTTCACTTCCATCACCACTTGTAAACATCACTACTAAGGAAGAAAAAGAGAAATTCCAAGAATTATTTAGCTTCAATCATGAAGACAAAAATTGAAAATAAATGGCAAAGGACAAAAGATGAGAAAATTAATAATAAATAACTGGCTTTGGTCATGTTGCGGTTCTAAGTCTATGCAGTAGACATTTGCAAAAGGTAAAGATGTTGTGGGGGAGACTTCATACTCAGTGGCTATGAAAACTGGACCGAATTGATGGTCAAACCTTATTCAACATGGACAAGATATAGGAGGATTCAAAAGACTCAAGAGGAATGGAGGATCTAACTCTAGCCAAATAAGGGCAAGGCATGTTATCGTGAGTTTGGTACATAGGGACCTCTATTAACTTTGAGTGTTAACAATTGAAGAGTAATTGAGATGCATGCATTTTGAAATTCACACCTAACCTATGAGGTTAGCCTAAGGTGAGACCGCTATCAGGAGCCGACACATTAGTGCCAACAAGCGAAAAGCATCCCCCAAAAAGTGTAATTCACTTTTACAACACTAATGTGTCGGCCCCTAATGTCAGTCTCACCTTAGGCTCACTTTTAGGGTTACACAAGATCCAAGGGGTGGTGATGGACTCTTCCTAAGGATGAGTACAATTCGTTTACTCAATAATATTTTATGGGATATAAAGTTTACTCAACAATATATAAAAATACAAAGATTGACTTGAAAATTAAAAGATTTTACAAAATAGTTGAATAGTTTTTTTTTGATAAAGAATAGTTGAATAGTTGTAGACTTATGAGTCGTGACCTCACCTTATATCATTGACTTATGAGTATTGACATAAAAAATAAAAAATAAAAAATAAAAATCACAAACCTCTTCAGTCTTCCTTGTTTTGGCTTTCAATGGAAGTCACTTTGGATTGGAAGTTTGGAACTCTACTCACAGTCACAGATGTGGGACAAATTCACATTGCGAAAAAAATAGCGTTGTACCAATCAAACCATCATCATCTTCTTGCTCGCAACGGAAGGCATATTCCAAATCCAGTAATCTACTATGTCACAGATGCAAGACGGGTTCACGACTTCATGTTGCGACAAACAAGTGTGATTCCGATCAAACCAGCATCTTGTATATATCTATCATAAAGAGTTCTATGAAACTCTTATGACTTGCATCGTTGTTGAAGAATAGTTGAACAACAAAACAATAAAAAATTAAAAGGGTTGGCTCTGCTTTACTCGATTTGAACGCTGCAATGGAAGAAAGAATGTTATCAAATCATAAACGAAGATGAACAATCCTATTAATCTATTATTTCTTTATTCTGTAGTAGTTTTACTCACTGGAATAAGTAACTGCTAAATGGTTAATAGGAACATAACGAAATCTTGAATCGTTAAGATCATTTAGATGGTTTCAGATCGTGGGATCGTGCGATCCTATGATCCTACATGTAATCCTACGACGATCCCATAGAATAACGATTTTGGTTACAATTTGGATCGGTTGGATGCTTTGGGAATGTAGGATTGTGCAATCCTATGATTCGGACCCCGATCCTAATAACCATGGTCCCATAATGAACCAACTAGTCTTAACTTACCCAAATTCTTTGAGAACTCATCTTTGATAAAAAGGAATCTTGTGACCCCAATGCAACTTTGTGACAATGTGCATGTGAGTAGTGCAAAGTATGCCTCAAGCATGCGTATGGGTGAGGTGCACAACACCTTCACTACACCGCCATTATACGGGAGAGTGTTTTCTCAAAATACAAGAGGTAGGAAAGTGTTGTAACTTATAAGGTGCAAAATAAATTCCGGCAAGATAATGTCGGACTAAAATTCAAAACCAAAGAAATCCAAAATTTTGAAAACATCTTTCTTTGAAAATGAAAAATAGGGTTTCATTAAAACCATGGAAAAACCTTCATTTTCAACAATCCTCCACTTATTTTTAAACTTTTTGAGAAATGTAAATTATGGAAAATAAGTGAGGTCACCTGAGCATCAGTGCATGGTGGATAACCCTAGAACCACACCTTGTATAACACATTGTAGTTCGTTTAGAGTCAGTAGATTACCTTGGAGCTAATATCTCTATGACAAACCCAGCTTGCGACGTGCCTAGTCCTCTAGAAAGGGTTTACTCATCTCAAGAGTTTGGCACGTTAATGTTTGTGTTTATCCTAGTTTAATGAGGCTCCAGAGATACATAAATCTAATAAGAAGTGACCAGTTTCTACCTCCAGAAAGATGATTCTCATATTTACCATCAAAGTACCATATTTTGGATGGTAAGGATCCCTTTCAAGAACTATTAAGTGTGTTCTACTCTAGGAATTTTTTTATCATTCCACTTCGATAATCAAACCGTTTGTGAGTAGCCTTACTCTGATACTAATTGAAAGTCCAGTAATGATCCTAGAGGGGGTGAATAGGATAATTCAATTTTTAATTCTTTTTTTCTTAATTTACTTAATCTTATTTATTTACAGCGAAAGTCTTGTTATTAGTAAATTAATTATCTATGAACTAATTATAGACAACGAAGTTCCATCATATACTATAATGTTAACTATAGCAGAGTAGAAATAAGGCTAATAGATTCCCTACACTTAATTGTTTAATCCTTTTTAATTTAAGTGTTATGTGCACAACTACAATGAATGGAACAATGAATGACTTGATAAAATAAAGGCAAGTACTCAAGACAATCAACAAGCACACAACATAATAGATTTATAATGGTTCGGCACAAGGCCTATGTCTACTCTCAAAAGCTCACAACTGAGCTATATAATTTTATTAAGATTGAAACAAGTATAATCAAGGCTAAAATTAAATAAGGCCTAACTACTTGCCAAGCAAGCCAATCTACACTCGGTGTCTTCGACGAGTGTGGTCTACACTTTTGGTGTCTTCGGCAAAAGTGTCAAGTCTACACTATCAGTGTCTTCGGCGATAATGTTGGGTCTATTTCCAGTGTCTCTAGCGAGAATGGTCTACACATTTGATGAGGTGCTTAGGTCTACACTACTGGTGTCTCCGGTGAGAGTAAATACAATTAGTTATAATTTAAAATAGCATGACTTACCTCTTTATCAGCAACTAAATTTTGACTTGGGTCATATGATAGCATAAGGACAGCATAACAGCATTTAGGCATCAAGACTCTAAGCACCCTTGGCTTAGGAAGAGCAA
>JAOXJP010228783.1:0-11062 GCA_025762735.1 Platanus orientalis | reverse complement strand
ATGAAATGTTCAATCTTGATCTTTATAAATATACATGCTCGTAACAGTGTTTATTCATGTATGATGCACCTAACATACCTAAAATTGAGTTTTTTCAATCAAACTTTTTATGAAAAGCATTACAAGAATATTATGAATTTTTAAAA
This sequence comes from Platanus orientalis, assembly GCA_025762735.1. Classification (NCBI taxonomy): domain Eukaryota; kingdom Viridiplantae; phylum Streptophyta; class Magnoliopsida; order Proteales; family Platanaceae; genus Platanus; species Platanus orientalis. The sequence continues at coordinate 10,916 of JAOXJP010228783.1, read as the reverse complement.
AAAATTTCAAAATTTTTTGACTTTAGATCAAGTTCAAACTGAACGATCCACAATCCGATCCGAACGATCCAATCCAATCGCGGATCAGTTTTGAGCCTAGACAATCCGGTTCGCCGATCCAATCTTTTAAACCATGTCAGGACTAGAGAACGAATTGCAGACATTTTGACAAAAGGTTTAAGTGGTCCAAGAAGATCGGTGTTATTGAATCCTAGAATGGTGTCGTCAACAAATCTATTCATATCATAATAGAGGGAGGCGAATATAGTTAAGGACAATGTCTCTTGGCACGCCTCAACACATACCGATAAGTTCTTTCCATTTTGATTTTCTTATTAGTTTAGTTCAAATTCTTTGGTCTTAACTAAATCTCTACAATTCTAGTAGTATATTGAGTAGTTTTGATTGATTCTCTACAAATACTTTAAGTAGTTTATTTGTAACAATTTGACAGTTTAATTTTTGTCATTATTGCAAGATCAAATTCTTGTTTTATATATAGTTCCTACGATTATTGTTAACAATTGTAACGCTTTTAATTTAATTGTTAGATAAAGAAAAACCAAAGACTTTCATGTTCTTGATGTGAGCAAGAGAACAATTGAATGGTTCTCATTTCAAGAAATGGAAAGAGAGTTCTCTTTTTTACTCGAAATGCAAGAATTGAAGTAAATCAAGAACCTACAAGATTCCATTCAAGTATGGTTTGGTAAAAGGCAAACAAAATAAACAGAAATGCGATTTTGAGTGCCATGACTGGTAATTTATATGATGTTTACTATAAATTGGGAACGGCAGCTAAGCTTTAGAATAGAAAATGTAAGAGCCAAAAGGAACACTATTGGAAAATTCTTAGAATTTAAGACGAAAAAAAAAAAAAACCTACAACCTCTTAATTGGATGACTTTCAATTAATGGTGAATGATTTAGCCACAAAAATATGGTTCTACCTGTCATTTGTGATTGCGTCTCTAATTGAGAAGTTACCTTCTTCCTAGAAAGATTATAAAAATAATATTAAACTAAAGATAAAGGATAGAAATCTCGAAGAGAATAATTAACATAAGGATAGAACAAACTAATAGGGAACAAGCCACTTTAGAAAAGGCAAATGAATCAATTTTTAAAGCAAATTTAGTGGAAAAATCTAGAGAAAACACTAAAAAGAAAAGGCATGGAGGTTTTAAGAAATTTTACACTAAGAAACAAAAGAAATTTAAGAGACTTAAAAGTAACAAAATACTTTAAGTATGATTGCTTTGTGTGTGGTAAAACAGGTCATAGAACAACAAATTGTAAACATAGAAAGAACAAGAAGAAAACCAAAATGAACTTGACTGAGATGGAGAGCATTGCGGTTGTCATTGCGAAACCAAACATCATCAACATTGTAAAAGACTAGGTGGTTGACACCGGTGCAAATAGGCATATTTATAGTGATAGGAGTACATTTTCCTCATATACTGACTAATGATGGAGATGTGATATATACAGAAGATTCAAGAACTCTGCCAGTATCTAGGAAAGGGAAGGTGCTTCTTAAGCTCACTTACGAAAAAGTCCTAACACTAAATGATACTTTGTATGTGAAGGATTTATGAAAGACTCGTATCGGAAAGCCTTCTTTAAAAAACGGAAATTAAATCAATATTTCAATCTAAAAAATTAATTCTTACTAAGAATAATGTATTCCTTGGTAAAGGATATTATAACTCTGAATTGTACGTATTAAATGTTTCAGAAATAATAAAATCAAATACTTCTTCAACTTATATTGTTGACTCTTTAGATTTATTGCATGGTAGATTATGACATGTAAACTATTCATATATTAATAGATTGAAACAAGTTGGACTAATTCTTAATTTGAATAGCCATGAACCCGAAAAATGTGAAATATTTGTAAAATCAAAATTCACAAAGAAATCACACAAATTAGTATAAAGAAAAAGTGAACCTTTGGAATTAATTCATAGTAATCTGGGAGACTTAAAGAGTACTATGATTAGAGATGATATTTGTAGATGATTACTCTAGGTTCACAGAAACATACCTTTTGAGAACAAAAGATAAAGCTGAAGATGTATTCATCAAATACAAAACTAAAGTAGAAAATCAGTTAGATAAGAAAATCCAAAGATTGAGAGCTGATAGAGGAGATGAGTATGAATCAACCTCATTGAGAAACTTTTGTAAAAGTAATGGTATCATCCATGAAACCATATACTCTTTTTTATGAGAAAAAAAAATTATTAAGATGATAGAAGAAAGAAAAAACAAGCGGCGGGACGAGAAGTCTCAAAGACCAGAAAGAAAAAGGGGGAATGCCCTAAAAAAAGCCTCAATAAACAACTAACCCTACAATATTCTCCCAATTCCAATGCAGGTTCCCTTTAGGAATCCCATCATAGCCCTTACAGTGCTTAGCCCAAACCAAAATGGACTCTCTGGCTCTCATGTAGACACTCCACACTAGCTCGAAATACCCATTAAATACCTGCTTATTCCTCTCCAACCAGATCGCCTAACACACCGCTACCAGTATCAAACACCACAACCTCTTACCAAATGCACTAAACGCCATAGCTTTCCACCCAAAAAGTAGGTCCATAATATTTGAAGGAGCCACAAAGTAGACCTAAAATCCCTTATAATTCTGCACTAGATCTCCCAAAAGAAAGGACAATAAACAAGGACATGTGAGACCGACTCCGCGTCATGATAACAAAGAAGACAAATGCTGGGCAGATACAATCCTCTCTGCCTTAAAGCATCCATGGTGGAGATCTTCTCCAGCACCGGTGTCCACATAAAGAATTGAATCTTGAGAGAAACACCTTTGTACCAACCTTCCCTCCAAGGCCCAGTAAACTCCCTGGGACTAGCCACATACCCATAACAAGACCTAACTGAGAAGTTGTCCCCCGATTCAAACTTCCACACCCACCTATCTTAAAACCACGGATCAATTCGCACAATCTGCAAACGAGCCAAAAACTTAGTCACCCTTGGAATTTCCCAATCCTGTAAATTCCTTCTGAGAATCAAATTCCACACAATCCCCCTACCACTTACAGAATAATTGGCACCCACCATAGATAAGGAGTCCACGGTCAGATCAAACACATCAAGAAAGTCCAACTTCAACGCCCGCTCACCACACCAAGGATCCTCCCAAAATTTAACTCCCCTACCATCCCTTACTACCGGGACTAACCCTTCATGAAATAGCTGCAAGAATTGCATGATACCCCTCCATGGACTACAACCAAAAAGGCCCCTCGAAGTTGAGTAATCCCAATCATCTATAATACCAAACTTCGCAGCTACAACCACCCTCCACAAACTTCCCCGCTCGTGCCTAAATCTCCACAACCATTTACAAAGATGAGTCTTGTTCATAGATTCTAAACACCTTATATCTGCTCCTCCCTTCTTCAGGATACAGACCCTCGGCTAAGAAATCAAATGCATTCCCCTTCTATTGTCCCCTTTCCTGTAGAGAAAGTCTCTTTGGATCTTCTCCAAAAGAGTGCATATCGACTTAGGCATGACCAAAGTAGACAAGTAATGAATCGGGATGCTTGACAGCGACGCCTTTATCAAAGTAAGTCTACCCCCTTTTGAAAGATACTAAGCCTTCCAACCATTAAGGCGTTTCTTCATTCTATCCACCAAGGGTAACCATACCTCCTTCTGTTTGTAAGAAGCCCCAAGCGGCAGGCCAAGGTAAGTGGATGGAAGTTTTCCTTGTTTACATTCTAAGTCAACCGCAAGCTAGTCCAAATTAAGAACCTCTCCAATGGCAATCAAAATGTTTTTACCCAAATTAAGGTGCAAACCGGAGACTACCTCGAAACAATGCAATACGCATCTCAACATCCTGACCTGCCTCTATGAGTTGTCACAAAATATAAGTGTTATCTGCGAATTGAAAATGGGACACTCACCCCCCCCCCGGTTCCCTAAAGAGATCCCCTCAAACATACCCATATCCGCTGCCCTTGGCATCAAACCCCCCAGAACTCCTACCACCATGAGAAATAAAAGGGGAGATAGCGGATCCCCCTGACGGAGACCTCTACTACAACAAAAATGCCACTTTGGGACCCCATTCAACAATACCAAGAACGAAGCCAGACTCACACGCCTCCAGATCCACTGCCTCTACTTTAAACCGAACCCACATCGCTGCAACACATACATGAGAAAATCCCAATTAACGTGGTCATAAGCTTTCTGAAGATTCAATTTGCATAACACCTCTGGTTTCCCTTCTCAAATTCGAGCATCAATACATTCATTCGCACAAAGCACTCTGTCGGCCATGGGTCTCCCTTGGAAGAAAGCTCCTTGCTCTCTCGACACAATGCCTGGAAGCACTTCCTTGAGGCACAGCGCAAGACATTTAGAGATAATTTTGTATGTGCTTCACACCAAACTCTCTGGCCTAAACTCAAAAATCCTATCCGCTCCCTCCCTCTTTAGAATGAGGACTAAATATGTAGCATTGCTTCCCTTATCCAGAAAGCATTTCCCATGAAAATCTTCAAACACTAGCATTAAATCCACCTTAATTACCTCCCAACAAGATTTGTAGAATGTGAGTGTGAACTCATCCGGGCCTGGTGTTTTGTCCCCATCTAGAAGTCACACTACCTTTTTGACTTCATCCTCCTCGAACGACCGCTCCAACCAATCTGCTAAACCCTCCCCAAAAAGAGGTAAATGCAAGCCATTCACCTTGGCACAGTATAAAGGAAAAATCATTTCCATAAGGAAATGATGAATGCATTACTTCTAAATTTAGCGTTATCCATGAATATGTGGGGGCAGGTCACATTATCTGCATGATATATACAAAATAAAGTCCTACATAGAAAAAATGAAAAAATATATATATAAAAATAAAAATAAACCCATATGAATTATGGATGGGTCATGCACCCAATCTTAAATATCTAAGAGTATGGGAAAGTCCAGTTAAAGTGGATTTAGTTGAACCTAAGAAAATAAAATTAAAATCTAAAACATTCGATTATGTATTTATGGGATATGTATAAAATAGTGCTGCATATAAGTTCTTAGTTATAAAGTTAGAAAATAACATTTTAGAACCTAATACAATTATAGAGGTTAAGATGCATAATTGTTTAAAGAAATATTTCCTATGAAAAATAAATATCTAGCGATATAGAGAATAAAAACAAAGAAAATGAAATAATAGAAAATGAAAATGAAATAGTAGGAAAAGAAAATGAGGAAGTACCCGAAGTTAGAAATAAAAGACTTAAAATGACAACTCATCTTGAATATGATTACTCCATCTATCTTGTAGAGAATGACCCCAAGAACTTTAAAGAAGCCATGAGATCTCCATAGGTAATATTTGGGAAAGAGGCCATAGATAGTGAGTTAGAATCTATTATAGCCAATCATACTTGGGAATTAATATAATTTCCTAAAGGTACTAAACCCATAGGATTTGAATGGGTATTTAGAAAGAAATTAAAACTGGATGAAACAATAGATAAATTTAAAGCTAGATAAATAGCATTAGGATTTGGACAAGAAGATATCAATTACTTTAACACTTATGTCCCAATTGCAAGAATTACAACAATAAGAGTACTGATTGCAATCGTTGTAATCTATAAATTGATAATACATCAAATTGATGTTAAGATAACATTTTCAAATGGGGATCTAAAAGAAGAAATATACATGAAATAACCCAAAGGATTCATAGTGCCAAGAGAATAACATAAGGTGTGTAGACTAGTTAAGTCTTTGTATGAACTTAAACAAGCACCTTAACAATGGCACAAGAAATTTGATACAACATTGACATCTAACAGATACATAGTAAAGAAGTCAAATATATGTGCATATAGTAAATTCAATGAAAATCTAAAGTGATTACCTACCTTTATGTTGATGACATGTTAATATTTGGAATGAGGTTATATGAAAGATTTAGGTGAGGCAGATGTAATCTTAAGAATTAAAATCCTAAGGAATTCTAGTGGACTAATGTTACATCAGTCACACTATATAAAAAATATATTGAGGAAATTTGGATACTTTGAATGTCCAGTATCTATTTCATATGATGCTAGCATACACTTAAGGAAAAATGTGGGGGGTTCAATAACCCAAATAGAGTATGCTAGAGCTATAAGTAGTTTAACATACTTGTCTAATAGTACCAAAATGTTATAGCATGTACTGTAGGTAGATTGAGTAGATACACACATAACCCTAATAATACTCATTGGTATGTAGTAATCAGATTATTTAACTACTTAAAGGGTACTATTGACTACAACTTGTGTTTTAGTGGTACACCTCCAGTTTTGGAAGGTTACAATGATGAGAATTGGATATTCGATACAGTGGATACTAAGTCAACGAGTGAATACATATTCACTCTTGGTAGAGGTGCAGTCTCTTGGAAATCAATCAAGTAGACATGTGAAGCGCACTCAACAATGGAAGCTAAGTTCATTGCTTTGAAAAAGGCAAATGCTAAAGCTGAGTGGCTAAGAAATCTCAACAGATATTCTGCTATGGAATGGACCGGTTCAATCGGTGTCTATATTGTGTCATAATCAAAGGGCTATAGCTAAAACCAAGAATAGTGTGTACAATAGAAAGAATAGACATATATGCCTAAAACACAATATTGTGATAAGAATGTTGAATAGTGATATTATGTCCCTAAATTTTGTGAATAAAAAAAAGAATCTAGCCGATTTTCTAACAAAACCAGTTAATAGAAAAGTGGTGAGAGAAACAACAAAGGGGATGAGGCTCATAGCTCAATCGTGAGTTAAATGCGATGGAAACCTAACCTATGTGATTGAAGATCCCATGAAGTAAGTTTCAAATGGGTAATAACAAGTTGTAAGATAACAAGTTAAGCACTGTTAAAAGAGCATTAGCTCTTAGTCCCTTCCTATAGTATAGACAATGCATAAACTACAACATAAAACTAAGGGTTGAGTTATTAAACTCTTGATGAATTCACAACCTATGGGTGGTGCAATTAGTTACAGTTCACACCTAATAGACTCACCTATAAGAGTGTGGAAGTGAGGCCACTTCCTATGATAACTTAAGCTAAGTTTACTAGAACACTTATGACAACTAGGAATGATGCAAGGCCGAAATGTGTCAAACCGTATAAAATGGCAAAGTTTGAGAAAGTTGAATGTGGGTTGCAGATTTAACAGATTTACACAAATGGAGAATGGTTTAAAAGAGTTTACCAATCTTTAGTAAATTTTAGTCTATGTAACCTAAGAATCGGTTAAAAGTCCAAAAGATACCGGTATCAATGCATTTAGCTTTCGTTGGTTCAAATCTAAGTTAAGTCAATTTTATAGTTTGAATCTGTGGGGGGATTGTTGTAGTTAAGATTCAAAATTTTGAATCTTTACTACATTCGGTCGTTTGAAAATATTTTTGAATGATTGGAAGTCTTAAGAGTAAAAAACATCATTTGGGTTTTTTCATTTTCGAACAAACAAAAATATTTCCGATCAATCGAAACACAAAGCCTAAAAATTTGAATGTTGCAAAATTTACAAATCCATTCACAGGAAAGCGTGCAATGATGCCAAAGATCTCTATAGACATCAATATGTCTTTTCCCATGTCAATGGACGTCTAATGAGACTATAGACACATCCTTTGTGTCTCTTTGATTTCCATAAATATAAAAGGGGTTTTTACGTTAAACAACTTGAATCTGTGTTAGCCTGAGTAAGAGGGAATTAAAGAAAAAGATAGAGAAAGAAAAGAGAGACGAAGAGAAGAAGAGTGTATGTTGTTTGGGAAGAATGTATTCGTATGAGTTAGGGTAACTCATACAATAACTCTTTATTTATATTATCTTTATTAGTAGACTAAATAAAATAGTATATAAACCCAGACTATACATGACCGAAATACCCTCATTATGTGTCCATTTATTTTCTATCATATACTATAACACTCCCCCTTAAGCTAGAGAATAGATATCTCGCATTCCAAGCTTGCCAATTAAACTTAGAAATTGTGATGTACTAAATCCCTTGGTAAACAGATCCGCTAGCTGATTGTGAGTCAGAACAAAAGGTATGTATATATGTCTTTTCTTAAGATGGTCCTTGATGAAATGTCTGTCAACTACCACATGTTTGGTATGGTCGTGTTGCACAAGATCATGTGCAACACTGATTGCAGTTTTATTATCACAATAGATTCTCACAGGTCCTATGATGGGCCAATCCACTTTAGATAGTAACATTTTCAACCATAAGGATTCACAAATACCTTGAGCCATATATCTGAATTCAGCATCTACACTAGATCTCGCTACAACAGATTGTTTCTTACTCCTCCAAGTTACTAAATTTCCTTTAACAAATGAACAATAGCCATAGGTGGATCTTCGGTCTATCAAGGAGCTAGTCCAATCAGCATCGGTATATACCTCAATCTGATAATAATCATTCCTCTGATATAGGATTCTTTTGCCTAAGCAACCCTTCATATATATGAGAATCCTGTATGTTTCCTCCGTATGGTCTTAGGTAGGTGCATGCATGAATTAACTTATGACACTAACGGCATATGTGATGTCAAGACAAGTTAAAGACAAATAAATAAGATGCCCCACTAACCTTTAGAACCTTCCTGCATCAAGTAATATGTCACTGTTATTTTCTTTTAGCCTGTGATTTACCTCGATAGGAGTAGCACACAATTTATGACCTTCCATATCAGACTCTTTCAAGAGATCTAATAGTACTTCCACTTGAAATACATGTATTGATGGTTTAAGTGTATTACAGAGGAAGACATATGAAGAGGAAGAGAAAGACTAAGAGAGAAAAGAGAAGTGATTAGAGATAACCGTATAAGTATTTTGTCTCATACATTGGTATTTATACCAGTAGGTGGTTTGTATATAGCACATATTGTATACCAAAGAGTATGGGTATATAATACTCTTATTACATAACTACCCCTACATACAGTGTTTCAACGCTCCCCCTCAAGTTGGAGCATGAATATCCACCATGCCCAATTTGTCAATAATATCATGAAGTCGTATCTTAGTAACCCCTTTTGTCAGTACATCTGCAAGTTGTTGGTATGTAGTAACAAAAGGAGTACAAATCAATCCACATAAATTTTTTTCTTATGAAATGTTTGTCCACTTCTATATGCTTGGTCTGATCATGTTGCACAGGATTGTGAGATATACTAATAGCTAACTTATTGTCGCAGTATAAGCTCATAGGAGTGTGAACCTCAAAACCAATATCATGCAGTAGAGTCTTCAACCAAAGAGCCTCACAAATGCCATGGGCCATTGATCTGTATTCTGCTTCTGCACTAAACCTTGCAACTACAGATTGCTTTTTACTTCTCCAAGTTAAAAGATTTCCTTCAACAAATGAACAGTAACCAGAAGTCAATCGTCTGTCTACAATTAATCCTGCCCAATCTGCATTTGTATAAGCTTCGACTTTAACATGGCCATTATTAGAGTATAGTAACCCTCTTCCTGGTGCTAATTTCAAATACCTTAGTATACGGAAGGTTGCCTCTACGTGAGTTATTCGTTCTGCATGCATGAACTGACTAAGAACTCCAACTGCAAAAGTAATATCTGGTGGTGTAAGGGCAAGATAGATTAGTTTCCCAACAAGTCTTTGATACCTTCCTGCATCAATTAATAGTTTGTCATCGTGATCATTCAGCCCATGATTAGTCTCAATAAGAGTATCTGCAGGTCCGGTCCCCAATAATCCTGTCTCTATGAGTAAATCCAGGACATACTTCCTTTGAGATATAAAGATATCTCTTTTGGAACGAGCAATCTTAAGCCCAAAGAAGTATCATAAAGCACCTAAATCTTTTACTTCAAACTCACTACTCAAATGAGATTTCAGCATGTTAACTTCTTTTGAATCATTTCCAGTCACCACTATATCATCCACATATACAATAACTGTTGTGGTCCCTTTCAAGGAATGTTTGACAAACAAAGTATGATCAGCCTGAGATTGTTTGTAGCTAATCTTGGTCAAGTTACCCTAAAATCTCTTAAACCAGGCTCTCGATAATGGTTTAAGCCCATACAATGCTTTCCTTAATTTACACACCTTTCCTTCACTTCCTAGAATTTTAAAGCTTGAGGGTAACACCATATACACTTCTTCATGTAAATTTCTATAAAAAAAACGCATTTTTCACATCTAATTGCCAAAGTGGCCATTCCTTGTTGGTTGCAACAGATAGCAACACTTGAATGGAATTCATCTTGGCCACCGATGCAAAAGTTTCTTAGTAATCAATACCAAATATTTGTGTAAATCCCTTTGCGACCAATCTTGCCTTATACCTGTCAATAGAATCATCAGCCTTTCACTTAACAGTATACACCCACTTGCATCCTCCTGGTTGTTTTCCAGGTGGAAGATTCACAAGTTCCTATATGCCATTTTTTTCTAAAGTAATCATTTCTTCACACAAGGGCATCTCTCCATTGACTTTGAGAAATTACCTCTTTCAAGGTGGAAGGAACTTGTACAAACGACACAGAGCCAACAAAGGTACGATATAAAGGGCTAAGAGCATTATATAACACAAAGTTAGAGATAGGATGGTTAATGCAAGACCTCTTCCCTTTTCGAAAAGCAATAGGAAAATCATCATTTCCAGAATACAACAACAAACAGCCTTATCCCAACTATTTGGAGTTGGCTACACGAATCCTATTATGTCATTCTGCTCTGTTTAGGGCCATATCAACCGTTAAATTACAAGCTACTATGTCCCTCTTTACTACCTCCACCCAAGTCAATTTTGGCCTTCCTTTAGTCCTTCTAGCACCTTCAACTTGTATTGTCTCACTTCGC
>JAOXJP010228782.1:0-11062 GCA_025762735.1 Platanus orientalis | reverse complement strand
TCCATTGTAAAGTCTATGTGTAGAGCCAAAAAAGAGTGAATTAGAGCAAGACGCTGATCCATCAAGTGAAGAAGAGAAGTCCAAGAACATAAAAAATCAATTGCGTTCGAGTCAGAAATTGAAGGAGAAAGACAATGTTAAAAGTGAGCTTGAGGACTTCTATGATGACGGTGATGAAGGTGCTATTCCGACTAGTGATGAGCTGTTTGATGAGCTAGTGGTGATCACAAATGAGTCCCTTGTTGATGTTTCTATTCATGACCAACTAGCTGATGAGAAGCAAGTACAAATCAAGGAAGAGATGCAACCCCTTGTGACAGATATATCTATACCTAAGCTAAAGCCAAAAGTAGAGGAGTACTATGAGATCTTTCCATTACTAGCTGTTTGCAAGACGAGAGGTCTACATAAGGACATGCTTTATGGAGGATATGGTTTGTGGTTAATCGATTTGAGCTTTTTAGTGTTGCTCATCCTTTCCCACCACGAAACTCAAGGATGAGTTTTTTCGAACCAAGAGAGTTTGATGCGGACATTGAAGACCAAGTGGGACCCATGTGGATCTTGGTGGGATCCACACGTGGAGAGCTATGGAGGACACATGTTCTACTATCACATGGAATTGTAGGAGTTTTTATTAGAGTTAATTTATGCCTTTTCTTAGTTATTTTCTGTTTTAATGAGTTTAGGACATAGGTGTCATTTTAGTTTTTGATTTTGGATATTGTAGGAATAAGGCATTGTTGCCAATGGTTTTTAGCAATTTTAGTGATTCAACAAGTCAAAGTGGGGCCCTCTTATAGTGATCGTCGATTTCTTCTAGATGGGCTTGATTTTTGACACTTTTTGTATTTAGAAATTCAACGTTTTAGTAGTTTTGGGTTTAGGAAAGTCTTAAGTAGCAAGTAAGCTAGTAGTTTAGGAGTTTCTAATTTGGTTTCTTGTTATGTTCTCGAGTTATTGAGCCTATATGGCTGCATGTTTTTGTATTGGTAGACAATGAATAAGAAGATTTTTTTTTTTTTTTGAAAGAAAATACATAATTGGGTCTTTCTCTTCCAACCTGTGATGGGTTTTCCATGGTGAGACTCCATGGGTCCTGGGCGAGACTCCTTAACCAGGTGTTTCTTTTCTACTTTTTTTTTTTCCTCTAAATTTCTTTAGGGTTTATTCCCCTATATGTCCCTAACAATATACCAAAATTCTTAACTTCCCTTAGTCTTGAACTCTTGATCAAGTTCTTGATCAAAGAACCCTCCTAGGTTTTGGACGACCTCCATTAAAGAACCTTGCTGACCTGGTAAAACATTAATTGCATATACTTATACTCACTACAATGACCTCAAATTTGGTATGGAGATCACTCATAGATGAGAGAATCCACCTGTAAAATTTCATAGAATTCTGACACATTAGTAGGGGTATTTTGGTAATTTTGTGGGTCTTCTGAAAATTCCAGAATTTCCCTTATTGGGTTCTTTACATATTTATTCAGTCTTTTGCATATCTAATTCCCTTCTAATCAACACAATTTACTTTATTTATTAACTCTTTTCTTTTAAATTTGTAATTACTTAGGTGTTTTTCAAATCCATTCTTAGTTTCTTTAAACATGTCCTAACCTTCCACATTGTTATAAATTGTGTTGTTGATTAATCTTTTACTTTGATTTGGTCTTCGAGAGTGTTATTTTGCTCCTATCATTGAGTGGAAACCTTTCCTAGTATCTTTGTGGGCCCATAACCCGCAGGTAATCAGCCCATCACTAGGTTGTCCTGCATCAGCTAGAGCAGAAGATATGGTCCAAAATAGTGGAACGGGCAGGTGGACGTAAAAATTTTGGAAATCATGTAAAAGGGATGTCTAGAATTATAATGCATGATGTGACATACACATTATGGCTTTTAACATTCAACTTTTGAAAATCAATCTCTGTTTTAACTGGCTTCACTTCTATTTTGAAATATTTATTATTTATAAATTATTGATTTCACTATTATCTCTGTCAGAATTTCATTGCATATCTGGTCTTATTGTCGACATCCTTTTACATTAGTTAGTCTATAATTCTGTTTTTTGGTAAATAGAAAATTTATTAAAAAACAGAGTACAACTATACAATAGCAAAGCTGAGAGGCTTACAGTCTGTAATCCTTATGCTTCTTGTATACAAGATCATTAAAATATGTGAGATTTGTTATGTTTTGTTTACATTGTGAAGTCATGCTCCAATTTGTTGAGTTGCATCAAACTTTCCTTATGCTGTTACTATGTTGGATCGATAATCAGTGTCTATGTTATGCCATTGTTATTGGGAATCCTGCTTCCCTGAAAATCCCTGTGCATTGATCTTCCAATTTCTCACATCAGGACAATGGCTGTCAAATATGCTGCAAAGATGGTTTTTTTTTTTTTTTTTTACATTACATTTATTGCATCTGTTTCTCACTCTGGTAACTATGAGTTGCCAATATTTGTATAGGTTTGTTGTAAATTTTTGTTTGATGGTCTACCCATTTATAGGATGCTGTTTTCTCTGTATTTCTGTGTATGTACAACCCCATTACTTTCTACTTCTTTTTCAGGTAAAACGAACATTAGGCCAATTCACGCCAGCAAAATGGGACAAAGATGAGTGGCACCCTTTGCTTGGTCCTTGGAGGTTCATCCAAGTTCTCAGCCTTTGCATTGTATTTTTGACAGTGGAGCTCAACACCTTCTTCCTCAAGTTCTGTCTTTGGATTCCTCCTCGAAACCCTGTGATTGTTTATAGGTTGGTCTTGTGGTGGCTGATTGCATTACCAACTATCCGTGAGTACAACTCGTACCTACAGGATAGGTATTCTCTCTCTCTCTCTCTCTGGGGATGCCAAAAGGATGTGGATCGAAAGAGATATAATGGAAGATATCATATGACCCTGGATAGTGTGGAGTAGCAGAATAGGATTCATGTAGTCAACCCCTAATAGCTGGATAAGCATTGCTGACTGTGGAATAGGATTTGTGTATTCAACCCCTAGCAGTTCAGATAAGCCTGGAGTCTGGGGCTACAGGACCGTCAGATGTGTAGGGACACCCATCACTTGCCATTTGTCTCATGTTTAAAGGATCATGATCCCCACTTAATAGATTGCCTATTGCCTAAAATCAGTTCCATGAGATATTTTGAACCATCTGATATATACACATGATGGATTTTTTAAAGCTTTGATGGATTTATTTCACTATTTCAATGAATGAAGAAAAAACAAATGTAGCTTGCTATTATCAGTTTAAGCTGATTTTTTGTCCAGTTAATCTCTTTGGTGGGACTCGATCATGGTGTGTCCTGATCCTCTGAAATAAGTCTGGTGAGTTATGATTGCCTCGGATGTGATACATGTATGTGTGCATATGTGGATGTGAGCAGAATACAATTAGTATATGCACTAAGAATGCACCTTTCCACTCTTTCATAATGCTTTCATTGCAGGAAACCAGTGAAGAAGGTGGGAGCATTTTGTTGGCTTTCTCTTGCCATATGCATAGTAGAGCTCCTTATATGTATCAAGTTTGGCCATGGTGAGTTCTCCCATTTCATCATTATTATGATTCATAAGTGAACTTAGGTTTATTATTGTATTCCATTTACTGGTTCACATGTTGCGTCACTGATGTATTGTCAGAGTCTGGTTTTATATCTATAAGCACTTCTGTGCTGACATTTGTGACCTGATATCTTGACTCGTTCCAGGCTTATTTCCCCATCCAATGCCTCTATGGTTGGTAATCTTCTGGGTTTCTGTTGGGGTAGCACTCATGATATTCCTGATCATGTGGTCATGGCAACTGCATCGAACTTCGTTTAAAAAAATGCTATGATTTTGCATTTGTGGTACACCAATTTTTTTTGATTTCTCCCTTTTTTTTATGGATTTCCATTCAACTGTACATATTTATAATCTTCATGATCTGTAAATGTTTATGCTCCTATTTAACATAGTGGAATGCAGTCTGGTATGTATTGGAGTTTTTATTCTTTCCTGCTAGGCAGTGGATAATATCTTTAATGCCAGGTGTATTAGTTACAACTTTTTGGCCAAACTGGTTGATAAACCGTTTTGAGCATTTTTTTTTTAATACTGTGTAATCCCATTGATTTTCCTCATGTGTTCTATTCTGAAATTTGTTGAGTTCTTTTGCTTTTCTTATTTGGACAACCTCCAATCGATATGATGGCAAAGTAGTAATGAAAAATAATTCTCTGAAATCACCTGCTCTCAGAGGGAAAGCAGCTATTATTTGCTTAACGTCACCACTTTGATATAAGTTTGTTATGTACTTCACATGATTTGATTGCAATTTTCATTTTGTAAGGCAGTGGGAGGAGGAGCTAAGCGGGTATTCCATTTTAATATGGGTTTCACTTTCTTTGAAGAAAACATGATATATTAGTATTATGGTATGAGTCATTCGTGTGTTTTGTTCTATCTATTTGTGTGCCAATTTAATATATGAATAATTGTGTGGTCAATTCTGTTCTTTCCATGTTTCATATGCTGTGTCATGCTTTATACCTTGGCTGACATCTGTACATGTCATCACTTTTCCATTTCGAAGTGGTTACATTATATGTCATGTTCTACTATACCCACCTTTTGGTTTCTTTGAGATTATATTGTTGAATGCACTTTTTTTTTTTTTTTTCCTAATGAGAAAATTCATTAAAAAGAGGGGATTAGGTATTCCCAAAGAAGGGCCCAGTCCCCAAAAGGAAGGGCTTAATGACAAGAATTTCTTAACATATCTTCCCACCCTTTTTTCACATTAACAAATGAAAAGCCTTTTGTATCTTTACAAATAGAAGCTCATAAATGCCATCTATCCCTAGCTTTACAAAAAACTTAAAAAAAGGTTCCGCATAGTGATGCGGACATCATGACCAAGATGATGATTGGACCTTGTCATAGTTTTATTTCTCTACTTTTATTTATTTTTAATGTAATTGTGTCTTATGTAAAAGGGGGCACATAATTTTGAGGGTATTTTAGTTTGTAGGAGTTATTTGAGCGTATTTTTGTTATTATTAGTAGTGTAGAGTTATTTTAGTCACGCGTGTAGTAGAGAGAGGGCTTCATTTGTCCAATTTATATTTTATGTAAAAACCATGGCTGTGGGACTCTATTTATAAAGCCCACGACCAGCCAATCTCATTATGACGAATAATATGAAATTTTGAGTTCACACATATAGTCTTCTTCCTCTTGCTTGTTGCAGCTCAAGAATTACAAAACCCTAGAATGGGTCTAGGTGTAATCCTAGTTTAATGGTAGTAGTGGAGGCTATTCCTTTCTCCTTGGGTCAAAGGTCTCCTACCTCTTCTTCTTCATCATCTTATACTTTGTCTACAGAATTTTTGTTGGCTGAAATCATCAACTACCATAAATCTATTATTTTTCGAACTTTTTGAAGCAAGCAAGCGTTACCTAAAGTTCATAGGGCTGGATGATCCTTTTGTGAGAGGTTTCCCTTCTCTCTAGTGGCTGTTGGAGAGTTTTACTGAAGGTATATGTTGTTCCAGGCGTGAAAACCCTCTTTAGCAGTATGAGATCTGCTACAGTTCCTTCTTTATAGGGATTGGGCTTGTGATCTTCTTCCAGATTGTTTGGCACCCTTGGACGATCCTAGGGGTAGTGGGTCCCATCCCTAAACTTTCCAACTGACTGAGATATACCCCACTAAGTGTGCAAGAGGCGTTAAACTAAGCCAGAATCGCGTTCCCAAGATATCAACTCCCCGCTCCTCATTCTTAGGAGTTGGGTCGCAGGGTTTTGATAGGGTTTATCTAACCCTTGGGCGACTCCAAGAGTCCTAGCTCCTGTCCCGAAATCCTCTCCTACAAATAGAAATAGGCCTTGAAGTTTTCAGCATGGCAGTACCACCTGATCTGGAACAAATTTTCAGACAGATTTTAAATTCCTCCAACATGTTGGTATGGTGTTAGCTACTTATTCTCAGCCTCATACAACACTTAGACGATGCTGAAGAAGGTGGATTAGATCAACAACTTTCCCATCTGATTCTCGAATTGACCATATCAGCACCAGGCGGCAACAATTTATATGAGGGTGATTTTTGGAGTATTGTAAAACAACAGAAAATTCGGCTCTTGTGCCATATGACCTGATTGGCATCTTCACAAGAGACAACTAGCAGACCATTGCCCTCTACTCCAGACTGTGGGAATCTTTATGATCAGGCCCCAACTTTTGGGCATCTCTTTCAGCCTTAACCTTACGTGAACACTGCTCTCATATATCATTGCTAGTCCTTTTAGGTACTAGATACCTCCCCTTGGGCCTTTTTATGTTTTGATCACCCTTTTCACCACTTTATTACCATCCTGAAATTCTGGACAGCAGCCTAACAATTTTGTGATCTCTAGTTTAATGAATATCTTACTCATATTGTTAGGCTTAATTTTGTATAGTGCTTTGTCTGCTCTAACTCTTAACATGCATGATGAATTTAATTCTAAAACTCGCTTGAATTAGTGTGTGGATGTGCAAGTAGGAATCTTGTTTATCTTTTATAATTGCTCTATCAATTTTATTCCTATCTCTTTGTGCACACACCCACTAGCTTATATGCATGTTGCATCATATAGTCCTTAGAATTCTTTGATTTCTTTCACGCCATAAGGTCCAACAGACCGAAGGAAGAATCAGCCTCCACAAAGATTTGCCAACTGAGGAATGACTTGGAAATTTCCAAGAAAGGACCAACTGCAAAAGATGTATGGGAAAATCCAAGAGATCCCCACCTCCATCAGAATTCTACACCACATTTCCCTGGTGAAGATACAATGAATAATAGATTCCTCCTCCCGATAGCATAAGGAGCAAGCATTTGGGATCACCATCCAACGCCTTAAAGATTATCAACCATAGGGATCTTCCCTTTACACAGCCCACAAGAAAACGTCACCTTTGATGGAACTTGTAAACCCCAAATAGATTTCCAAGGGAAAAAAGAAACCATTATTTCCTCCCACTTGTCGTAGCAAGATCTAATAGATAAGCAGCCTTTGGCCACCAAATTCCATCTCCACATGTCCCGACTATCTTGGTTGATGATAATAGGATCAAGATAACCATAGAGATGAGCCATTTCATCAAACACACTTTCCAGTCTAGTTTACCTTCGGGATATAGAAAACACGGAACTTTTTTGGAAAACTCAAGTACAAAGCCTGTAGATCTGTAGAAAAAGATTGAAAAAAAAGAGAAAGAAGAAGAGAGAAAAAGAGAGAACTTTAGGGTAAAAATCATATGAGTTCATTCACCTCTATATGGCTTCATTATTCAATATATAATAAAGTGAATGTATATATACATCCATACCCTTATGTAAGTATATGAGTATACCTAGAGAGATACAATAAGAAGCATATACGTATGACCAATATACCCTCTTCAGTATACTTCTACACCCCTTCAAGCTGGTGTGTAAATGGAATACATACCAAGCTTGCTAACAAAAGATCGAAATACCGAGGTACTCAACCCTTTAGTGAACAAGTCTGCCAATTGGTCATTCATCTTGACAAACGTGATACAAATCTGCCTGACAAGAGCTTCTCTTTAATAAAATGCCAATGTACCTCAATATGCTTTGTTTTGTCATGCTGAACAGGATTGTGAGCTATATTTATAGCTGCTTTATTATCACTATACAAACTCATAGGGTCATGAACTGGAAAACCTAATTCAAACAACATCTTCAGCCACAAAAGTTCATAGATGCCATGAGCCATAGATCGATACTTAGCTTTAGAACTAGAACGAGCGACCACATTTTGCTTCTTGCTTTGCCAGGTAACTAAGTTACCACCAACAAATGTATAGTACCCAAAGGTGGAACGTCGGTCAGAAATTGAACCTGCCTAATCTGCATCAGTATAGGCTTCAACATCCATATAGACCGTAAGACTCATACTTACCTTCTTAGTGAATAACAATCCCTGTCCTGGATTTCCCTTAAGATACCGAAGTATTCGATAAACAACTTCCATATGACTAGTGGTAGAAGCATGCATAAACTAACTTGCAACATTGACTACAAAGGCAATGTTTGGTCGTGTCATAGAGAGATAAATAAGACGGCTGACTAGTCGCCTGTATATGCCTGCATCTATGAGTCTATGTCCATCATCTTCTCTAAGTTTCTTGTTGGAATCAATGGGAGTGTCTAAAGGCTTGCATCCCAACTTGTCAGTCTCAATGAGCAAATCTAGGGTGTATTTTCACTGAGAAATGAAGATACTTTTTGTAGATCAGGCAACCTCAATTCCAAGAAAATACTTAAGATTCCTTAGATCTTTAATTTCAAGTTTTGTGGCTAAGTATCCCTTCAATTGTTGTATCTTATACATATCATTGCCTGTAACCACTATGTTATCAACATAAACAATCAAGATAGTCACTTTATTGTCTTGGCACTTAACAAAAAGTGTGTGATCAGCTTGACACTGGGTATATCCATATGACACCGTGGATGTACAAAATCTTTCAAACCAGGCCCGGAGAGACTGCTTGAGCCATAGAGAACTTTCTTTAGCTTGCAGACGTTGTCTTTACCTGAAGAAATCTGGAATTCAGGTGGTAGTCTCATGTAGACTAATTCGTCGAGATCACCATGAAGAAAGACATTTTTCACATCAAATTGAAGTAATGGCCAATCGTGATTGATTGTCAAGGAGAGAAGAACCCGAATAGTGTTCATCTTCGCTACCGGAGCAAACATCTCCTGATAATCGACACCATAGGTTTGGGTATATCCTTTTGCAACCAATCGAGCTTTATATCTTTCCACACTTCCATTAGGTTTTAATTTAATTGTGAAGACCCATTTACACCCAATTGGTTCTTTGTTACGAGGAAGATCCACAATATCCCAAGTGTTGTTATTTTCTAAAGCCCACATCTCTTCTTCCATGGCAGCCTTCCACCAAGGCTGAGACAAATCTCTGGACACACTATTAGGAGTAGAAATAAAAGACAAGGCAATAGAAAAAAACCGGGTAGGAAACAGAGCACTGTAAGACACATAGTTGACAATAAGATACTGAACACAAGAACGGAAACCTTTTCTTAAAGCAATAGGGAGATCGAAATTATTACGAGGGGGGAGAGAATTACTTGGAGGCGAAGAGATATTATGGGAAGGAGCTTGAGGATCTTTTGTGATTACGTCTTTTGATCGCCTTTGATAAACTTGCCATTCCTTTAAGATCGGCTCCCCCTGCTCCCCCTTACCATCAACACCCTCGGGTCGAGTACCTTGATCATAAAAAAATGTAGGTACTGGCAGAAGAGGCAAATAAGGTCCATCTTTTGTTGTAATAGGCTCCCATATAAGATTAGATGTCCCAAAGATAAAAAAAGGAACAGTTTCATGAAAAGTGACATCTATTGAAACAAACTTCCTGCGAGATGATGAATGGTAACATTTGTAACCTTTTTAAGTTGGAGAGTAATCCAAAAAAATACACTTAAGGGCCTTGGGATCCAACTTCGACTGAGAAGATTTATCAACATGGATAAAACAGATACAGTCAAACACTTTAGGAGGAATGGAAATAGTGGGACAGATGGACTAACAACCTCAATAGGTGACTTATAATTCAAAACACTAGTAGGTAGGCGGTTCATAAGAAACGCAACAATTTGAATTGTAGCAGCCCAAAAAGTTTTGGGAACATGCATTTCAAACATAATTGCCCGAACGACTTCCAAAATGTGTTTGTTTTTATGCTTAGCTACTCCATTTTGTTCAAGTGTGGTAGGACAAGTGGTCTGGTGTATAATACCACATTGATTAAGGTAAGAAGAAAAAGAAGAAGAAAGGTACTCTCCCCCCATTATCACTACAAAGAATTTTAATTTTTGTAACAAACTGAGTTTCAACCATCTAGTGAAATGACACAAAGTTAGAGACAACATCACTTTTTGACTTCAGGAGATAAACCCAAGTACATCGAGAGAAATCATCCACAAAAGTGACAAAGTAATTAAAACCAAATAAAGAAGCAATGGGAGCTAGGCCCCACACATTAGAGTGAATAATTTCAAATAAAATGGTACTTTTATTCATACTTGAAGGATAAGAACTCCTACAATGTTTTGCATACTCACAAGAATCATATCTCAATCCATTAGACTTTGAACTTAAACTAGGAAACAAATAACGACGCATAGAAAAAGATGGATGGCCCAAACACTGATGCCATTGATGAAGTGAAACCGAGATGGATGAACTGTTCTTTATTCGGGAAAGTTGTTGAACAGGGGAAGTAGCGTGAGGAGCACTATCGAGCACATACAAGCCATTCTCCTCATGCCCTTTACCAAATATTGTCCTCGTCTCCTAGTCCTGAAATACACAATGAGAAGGGAAGAAAGTTACACAATAATTCAATGATTTGGTGAGGTGACTCACAGATAATAAATTTAGAGTAAAATTTGGCACATGAAGGATAGAAGTGAGTGGTAAGGTGGGAGTCACAAAAGTTGAACCCTTACCAGCAATGGAAAAATAAGATCCATCAGCAACTTTGACCTTATCCTTCCTAGAGCAGATAGAGTAGGATGAAAAAAATGAAGACATACCCATCATATGATCCGAAGCTCCAGAATCAATGATTTAGGAGTGACTGGGGGTAGTAATAAAAGCACTGAGAGCAGAGGCAGATGTACCTGATTGGGCAAATGATGATGTGGAAGCAGATGATGGTGTCTCTAAATTGGCCATAAAATGACGAAGTGTCTTAATTTAATCATGAGAGAAGTGTGGTGTCTCAATGGAAGAAGATTGCACAGAAGTAGGGACTGGTGCTGTAGAAGTTGTCATAGAATGGGCATAAGATCTAGTCTGGGTGTAAGAGCTTCCTCTACTACCACCCGAGAAGGAACCTCACAGAGGGCGACCCTGAATATCCTGATGAGGTCGACCATGAAGATCCCAACATGTCTCCTTTGTGTGTCTAAAACGACCGCAGTGACTTCAATTTCTCTCTGTCATT